>OZ024826.1:96029467-96286859 GCA_964016985.1 Anodontia alba | reverse complement strand
AAACGGTGAAGACTATTTCAGACACCCCGGTCTGATCAGGGTCTACATGTCTGCATTAAAGGCATTTCTATAAAACATGATGATAATAAAAACTAACCACACACCCCATCTCCTGGAAACAGACCGGTTCAAAGACAATGTAGAATATTCCACTCGACATCAATGGCTTAGAACACTTACGTAAAATGTTAAACTCTTAGCCATAGCACTAAACAACACAATATCTGTTTCAGAGAGAGAGAGAGAGAGAGAGAGAGAGAGAGAGAGAGAGAGAGAGAGAGAGAGAGATTGCAGCTGCAGTAATACGTATCATTAAATGAAGAGTTAGCTACATGTGGGTATGATTTACATTAGTTACTGTAGTGTGAATGACTGAACAGACCGGACCGGACCTTTTGGTATGACATTTTACTTTTTATAATTTTTGATTTTACGTAAACAGTGTACTTTTCCTTGATACCTCTTATCTTTCAAAAGAAAAGGAAACATAGCATAAAGCAAAGAGATACTGTCATGACTGTACTTTTTTTTTCTTTCAAAGTTTAAATCGGGTACAGCGCTATATATAACACGTGTTTTCATATTGATTTTTCCTACATAATGACATTAATTTTAATATACATAGGTCTTGGGATGGGGCATGGGGATTGGAGCTGTTTCTGTTGGGGCTAAAATTATCAGATTATGGAACTAGCACTAATATCATTCTCTATGGTTCAAGAAGTCTACAATAATTTATGACGTGTTTATGCATGTAAAGTTCAATATTTATATTGTATTTTTTATTATTTGTGTAGGCATTTGATACAACAGTTATTGCCCTTGCGCGAGTATACTAAGACGATTTTTTTTCATCCAAAGCAGCACAGGTAATGTCCCAGCTAGCATTCTTTATAAATCTGCAGCGGCCCGTCAGCGGGCCGATAACGGTCCGCTATAGATTTATGTAAAATGCCTCCTGGGGTTACCCGAGGGCTTGCTTGAATTTGTGTTTTGAGCTTTCGCTTTTGTTTTCTGTTACATCTTTTGACACGCCCTTTAAAGTGTGCGATAAAGGACATAAAAGAAAGTAAGATGAAACAGGAGAAAAGGGTTTGTTTCATTTCAGCTTTTTATATGCTGCACTGCATTGCGAAAACATGCCTTTTCAAATATACTGAAAATTTTACCAATAAAAGATGAAAATTTTCAGATGAAAAATTCTTATATTTTTCATATTTCTGCCCTAAACATAAATTGTGGGTACTCGTAAGAACCGCCTCGTCGAGGCGGTTCTAACGAGTACCCACAATCTATGTTTTGAGCAGAAATAAAAAATAATAATGTCTATTCCTGTAAACCCCAGTTTTACATATAAAAGTGGGGTTTAAGGGGTTCCATTATTATATAGGCGCGTTTTTGTAATGATAAGAAGTACCTGTAGCTTTTGCGGTAAAGTCATTGGCCAGTGTACTTGCCATTACTTTTAAAAGTCAAACATTACGAAAACACGCCTATTCAAATATATTGAAAATTTCACCACCAAAAATCTGAAAGTTTTCAGATAAAAATTCTGATATTTTTCTTATTTCTGCTCAAAACATAGATTGTTGGTAACGGTTGAGGCGGTTCTAACGAGTACCCACAATCTATGCTTTTGAGCAGAAATAAGAAAAATAATGTATACCCCTGTAAACCCCAGTTTTACTATATGAAAGTGGGGTTTAAGGGGGTCAAAATTATATAGGTATGTTTTACTGATGACACGAAAGTCACAAGTAACAAACACAAACTAGAGCAAATCGATGGCGCGCCATCGCATATCCCCGCCAGCGCCATCGCATATCTTCCTGCACATCAAAATTTCAAATGCGTTCCTCCAGTCCTCATCCATAGGGCTATTACCTGTGACAGTTTCAAGGTTCTATTTTTAGCTAAGAGGAGTCGTGTGACAATCATAAAATAGGAACCAGAATCCTACTTTTTGAGCTCTAGTGACCCCTTGACATGTCTCCGGGGCAAAATTTTTGCACAACTGTATTCTACTCTTCATTACATTCGATTTGATGACTATGTTTGTATAAAATGGATTTTGGACCCTTCGGGGCCTCACCACACACCCCCCCCCCCCGACCCTGCCTCCAGCGGTCGCATCAAAATTTCGAATGTGTTCCTCCAGTCCTGTCCTTATCCATGGGGCTATCGCCTGTGAAACTTTCGAGATTCTAGCTTAAATGGTCTAAGAACAATTGTGTGGCATTACAGACGTCTAGACGCCCCGGGGGCGGGGGGGGGGGGGGGGGATGATGATGGGGTGGGGGAGGGGAGGGGTATCACAATATCCCCGCTTTTTCTCCGAAGTCATTCTTACACAAAACAAAATGTGACATAAAGGCTTCCGTACATTTAATTGTAGATCAGGAGTTATATAGAACCTGCAACAGTATGAAGAAAGTACTTAAAATAACACAAGTGCTACTATCATTGATGACCCTTACGCTTACAAACGAGACCTACGAGCAACTCTCGGTCCGTACGAAACTGGGAGTTATTACTGGGACAATAAAAGAGATTGATGTATTTGGCAAACGAATAACAGTTGAACGGTACTTTGGAATACCATATGCAGAACCACCTGTTGGCGACCTCAGATTCCGAAAGTCGGTACCGAAACGGCCTTTCACAGAGCCTTATAAAGCAGACAAGCATGGGGATATTTGTTTTCAAATCGTATCGCCATACCAATTTGGGCCAACGACAAGTGAAGACTGTTTACACCTGAATTTGTACGTACCGGCAAAGAATGGAGGAAATCTAGCAGTCCTGATATCTATTCATGGTGGAGGGTTTATGTCAGGTGCGTCAAATCCGTTCATCTCTGACACACTTGCGGCATATGGTGATGTTATTGTTGTAACCATAAACTACAGGGTGTCACTTTGGGGTTTCCTAAGCACTGGCGATGAGCACGCCCCGGGAAATTATGGTTTCTGGGACAAACATTTGGCCATCAAATGGGTTCATGATAACATAGACTCATTTGGAGGGGATCCAAATAGAATAACGATTATAGGAGAGTCGGCGGGAGCAGTTAGTGCGGTGTTTCAATGTTTATTTGAAGGGAACAAGGGACTGTTTCAGGGAGCCATTTCGATGAGTGGTAGCATTACCTCGGCACTGTTCCCACTACCACAAAACCCAAAACAGGATGCCGAAAAATTGGGAAAACTAGTTGGCTGTGAAAACATGGATTCAGCACCACTTATACAATGTTTAAGAAGCAAACCGGCTGATGTTATAAACGCCACAGTGAATGACTTTAACAATGGGTTTTTCTCATTCCCCATGCCATTCATTCCTGGAATGGACGGTGAATTTATCAAGGACACTTTTGACGATTTACTCAATAGTGACTCCAAAAAGTCAAAAGAGGGACGCTCCTTCTTTTCCAGTATCGATCTTTTAGGCGGCATAGACGCAGAGGAAGGGGTCATTTTCCTTGGTTTAATAAAGGGAGTATTGGACACAGAAAATTTGGAACCTAACAGGACTGATTATGAAGAGCAGCTGATTCCTAGAGCATTGTCTGCGCTCGGTACTGATGTACCGGAAGTAATAAAGGATCTCGTCGCGCATGAATACACAGATTGGAGTGATCCGGAAGACATGAAGAAAAGACTACACAAATTAACTGCGATTGTTACGGATACGTTCTTCTCTCTCTCATTGCTTGAAACTATTGCGCGACATGAATCATTAGCCAAGGATAACAGAGGCACGTACATGTTTGTATTTGACGTGGAGCCCTCTAGGCATCTGCTACAGACCCCTACTTGGAGCAAGCGGGCGACACATGGAGACGAATTGTTGTACTTGTTTCTTGGGGAATCGAATGAGATTGGTAAAGCCATGACAGGAGAAGACTACAAGCCAGAAAACTGGGAGATAGAGGTTGCCAGATACATTATGGACATGTGGAGTAATTTTGCGAAGACTGGGTAAGATTGTTTCTTTGAACTGCCGTAATGGTCCTAACTGTTGGGATGGATAGGCCTGAGCAAACAGTGTAGACCCAGATCAGACCGCCGCAGCAGGATCAAACACTGTTTGCCATTCATCTAGCAGTTTTAGACACATGTAGAGCCTATAATTTTGACGTTCAAATTGTAGATCTCCGAAAATATAAATTACACTTTAAGTTAGCAAATATAAACTACACTATAAGTTATCAAACCAGCAGACAGATTGCTTCCCTGATTTATTAAATTCCTTCTCAAAAGTTATTACCCTTAAAATAATTTGCTGGTGTTTCTTATGAGTATCCCACAACTTATATATTTTTTATGGAGAAATAAGAAAAACAAAACAAAGCAGTATTAACACCAAATACTCCTTTTTAATACGTCTACTAACTAAACACAAACAAGTTCTTTACGGAATATATGACATTTTCCTTACAGAAATCCAAACAAACCAAAGCCTGTGCAGATGTTTTGGCCAGCCTACGAGAAAGATAGACAACACTATCTACATATAACACAGAATATGACGTCAGATTCCGTCAAGAGCTATCTGCTTGCAAGTGGATTTAACATGTGGAAGAATATCATTCCTTCGGTTCAAAGGGCGATCAGGGAAGAGAAAGAAAAGGATTCCAAGAGTGTTGATTATTGCGAAAAGGATGGTGGGTGCGAACCTTAGAGAGAGAAAACCTATGTCGGTCTCTGAGTATGTGTGTGTGTGAGAGGGGGTGGTGGAGGGGGATGCGGGCGGTTTGTGTGTGTGTTTTTTTTTGGGGGGGGGGGGGGGGGGGAGGGGGTGCGAAAATGATGAGTGAGGGAAGGGGATGCACATTTCTGTAGTTTGTAGCAGAAAATGTGGTTACTGTATTGTAATAGGTTATATGTAAATATGTAATATACGCTTTGGCATGTAGCGCCGTGTATGTAGTGCCGTGTGTGTGTGTGTGTGTGTGTGTGTGGAGAGAGAGAACCAAGCAGCAAAACGAGGCTCCAACATTACTTATTTGTATTCTGGCACAGAGAAAGGCAGTGAGTATGAATACCAGTGCCTGTGTGTTGGTCTGCCTAACGCTTTTACAGGTGTCATTCTAACTTTTGTTTATGTGAAAACCCTGTGAATCTAACCGACATGTAATGAAGACAGGGACAATGTGAAATGAAAAAAGTCTACAATGTAACTTACGGCATATCTGAACAGAAAGGTCAAGGTCAAGTTGACCAGGATAATGTTCCTTCTCCGCCGAAATAGTCTTTAGATGATTTCTGTAAGATTGCGAGGACGCACCACGAAGGCAAAACTCAGACAACTCAGAAATACATGCTGATCTTGACCTTGGGATAAAATCTCATTTTACTTGGTATGGTCAGGTGCTGTTGAATTTCGAATGTGCTGGATTAACTAACTTTTATGTTAGAGAGGACTTATTGATGAGGAGTATTTGGTAATAATTCTGAGATATTTTTTCTTACTTCCAAATGAAAACATATGTTGTGGGTACTCCTTAGAAGCGCCTCTGCGAGGCGCTTCTAAGGCGTATCCACAACGTATATGTTGTGCATGCAGAATTGGAGAAAATTGTCCTAGAATTGTCACAAAATACTACTCTTTAATAGGTCTTCTGATATGCAATATTTACCTTAAGCAGTCAGTGAAGGCCTAGATCAGAAACCGCGAACTGAGTGACTGTGGCGTCTGTTCAAGGGTGTCTACACTGTTTGCCACAGGAAGTCATAAAAGTTGTCTCCCTTGTAAAATGCTGAAAAGTCTACCAAGTTAATCTAGTCCAGTTTAGATATCCAAATATTTAGATTAATCCATTTTGACTGAATAACACCCCCTCCAAAAAAACAACAACAAAAAAAAAAAAAAAAACAAACAAACAAAAAAAAAAAACAAACAAACGAAAAAACAACAACAAAAAAAAAAAAAAAAAAAAAAAAAGAAAAAGAAAAAACAAACAAACAAACAAACAAAAAACAAAAAACTATATATTGATATATTGGTCCAATTTCAGTGTTAGGTGTATTGGATTATGTGATTCAGATAATTCCCTGAGAGAAGTGGATACACTGCAAACAGTGGTGATCCTGATCAGACAGATTGCGGCATCTGATCTGGGTCCTCAGTTAGCCAGTTTCCCTTTTCGAAGTTTCTAGACTAAAATGAGTTAATAGGTAATTTATGAATAACATAACAATCTGGCGGAGCCGGCGTAGAGTAACGTTACTGTTTGCATAACCTGACTGAAAATACATGTAACTGAACTGTTGCACAGGATAGGTGAACAGTAAAAGACCAAACCAGCCTACATATGTGCTCAATCCGGTTAGGACCTTCGCTGTTCGCTGTGTTGAATTAAATATTTAAATTATCTACAAAGTAGATTAACTTGATGTTATATATTACATGTTCGTTCATTGACTTGAATTGTAATTGCTGTTTAACAGATTAAGTTTATTTTTCCGTTTTTTTTTTTTTTCTAAGTTGTGTTCTACATTATACACAGATATTATACACATGCTTTTGTAGTTAGTACTTTGATACTAAGGTTTACGAAATAAACTTGTAAACTTTTGAATATTTTATTACGCCATTTATATTGACTCGAAAACTGGAACGCACCACTACTAAATGGCAAAGGAAACGGAGACTAATACTTTATTATTGTAAAACTGTCTAGGGTGTAAAACATGCATATAAATTAACAATTGAATTATGTATTCCTTTAAACAACAACAACAACAACAACAACACAATAGCAACAACAACAACAGCAACAACAACAAAACATAAAAAACAACAACAGACATAAAAACCAAAACAAAACACACCACCACCACCACCACCACCACAACAACAACAACAACAACACAGTAACAACAACAACAACAACAGCAACAACAACAAAATAATAAAGTATAGAATATAATCCTGGCAATTTTAGATAAATGTAATGCCAATTTTTTAAATTCAGAATAGTCTAAACCGCGCTGTCTGACGGCAAGAAGTGCGCCTGCATATATAAGTTGAGCTGTGAATCAAGTTTGTTGACCTAGATTTCAATCCCCACCATCACGAAAACCTGCCTATATAATTCTGACCCCCTTAAACCCCACTTTTATATAGTAAAACTGGGGTTTACAGGGGTATACATTATTTTTCTTATTTCTGCTCAAAAACATAGATTGTGGGTACTCGTTAGAACCGCCTCATCGAGGCGGTTCTAACGAGTACCCACAATCAATGTTTTAAGCAGAAATATGAAAAAATATCAGAATTTTTTACCTAAAATTTTTCATTTTTTGGTGGGAAAATTTTCAGTATATTTGAATAGACATGTTTTCGTAATGCCTGCTTAGTTTTGGAACCTATCATTTTCTTAAACCTGACCCATACATGTACGTACCGTATTTAGCTTATATTTTTGTAAAAAAGGCTTGGACAGTGTTGATCCAGATCAGACGCCGCTGAAGGCAACAATTGTGCACAAAAAATAGGCCATGCTGAAGGCGGCGTCTGATCAGAGTCTACACTGTTTTACATGCATCCAGTATTACTGACACATCGAAGATGTCCTAAACTTAGAACAAGTATGGTAAGGTGTTCAGGTTTCCGAATACTTAGGGTATATACGGTTTTTGGATTACAGCAGCAGTTGCAGTTAAATGTATAAGTTAACTACACATATAATTTCTAATGTCAAGGACGGGTAGATATGTTTTTGAACTTTTTATTGTAGGTATAAAAGTATAATCTTTTACAAAAACCTTTGAACGCAATAAATGATATAGCTGATTTTAATAGTCTAGGCTATTCATGTAATCTTAGCTAAATCGGCTAAAATTCCAAAATGCGAGGTGTGATTAGGAGAGGTCTATATGAGATCTCGTTTAAATGATAATGACCCTGATATTAAAAAATGCAAATAAATTTCGCATGACTTTTAAGGCTTACTTCATAAAAAAAGAAAGAAAATAAGTTTTTATAAGAAAACCTTTTTTTTTTTTTTTTTTTTTTTTTTTTTTGTCACCTGTCCCGGGAATACTATAAATTGCGCATAGCAGTTCTATTGCATCTACCTACCTTGCAAGTGAAAGTGTAAAAAATAATGTATACACTATAACCTTTGATAAGTGCTATGTACAGTGACAACCTTTTAGAATATCTGCATACATGTGATGTGCCGAAACGGTGCATGCGAATGGAGAACACCATCTGTATATGTAGGTGTTCCAATAAAATATTCTGTTTTATTCCATTCATCGCTCCAACTAATCCTGGGCCTTAGTTGTAGACAACAAGCATAAGATTTTGTTTGTGTTGAAGTTTTACGGCCTAGTCAATCCAATGAGGTCATGTCGAGCGCGGTCATTTACCTATCAACACTTTTATTCGGCAGGCTTAGTCCTCTTAGCGTTTAACCAGTATTTTGCACATTCTTTTGCCAGAAAACAAGCATAAGGTCAATGATGCATTTTGGGTCAAGAATCTACTCATTTCCGTGTCCCAACCAAACTCTATGTAGCTGTCTCCGCCCATATGCATAAAAATATCAGAAAACGGGACATGATTCAAAACACAAGGCCATTTTGTATGCATATGTGATTATCATAGTCTTTATGCAAAGCTCTATACGCATGGCCTGTTTTAACCGCAAGTATATTAAAACATGTTTTCAATTTGGGTAGATCCTATAGCGGTTGGGAATACAATATATATTCACAAAAAATTAGATTTTGATTCTGTTTTGTCTATTTAAAGATGAACACATTTGCATAGTCAGTGGAAGCACTCTTGATAAATATTAAGCTTATCCACAAGCGCGTAAAAAATGCAGACATTATGATATATATAAGACATTTCGTTGCCTATTTTTCGTGTATTGGAACAGACAGGCCTGGGCAAACAGTATAGACCCAGATTAGACGCCGCGTTCTGCGGCGTCTGATCGGGGTCTACTCTGTTTGCTACTCATCCAGCAGTTTATAAACACATAAAACGGGAAGTAATTTGGGCTTATTCTAAGTTTAGAGCAAATATGGAAAGATATAAAGATGTCCGAATATCAAAGGTATATACGGTTAGTAAACTGGCACGCGTAGACCTATCAGTACATATGTACTAAAGCCCATAGCTGCTTTAACCTTTACCACTCTGTTCCGCTGATTCAAGAAGGGCAGTTGTCAGTTTCTGGCGAAAGAATGTGCACATTACTGGTCAACCGCTTAGAGGACTAAGCCTGCCCAGTAAACGTGTGGTTAGGTAAACTGACCGCGCTCGACATGACCCCATTGGGTTGACTGGGCCGTAAAACCTCAACACAAACAAAACCACTCTGTGGTCAAGTTCAGCAAATGGCAAACGAATATTTTTTCCTGACTTTTTGCTCACCTGAGCCTTTAGGCTTATAGGTGAGCTTATAGTTTTGGCAGGCTGGCGTCGTCGTTGCCGTTGTCGTTGTCAATGATTTCAAACGACTTCTTCTCCAAAGCCACTGCGCCGACTGAAACCAAATTGCATATGAGGCCTCACTGGAATGAGGAAACGAAAGTTTGTTCGCGGGGTCTAGGTCACCTGACCAAGATGGCCGACACGCCCATGAACTCTTATTTTTTCTTCTCCGGAACCGATGGACTACTATCCATGGGACTTGGTATGCAGCAGTAGGCACATGGGCCCATCAAAATTTGCTCACATGATGATCCTGTTGACCTTGACCTTTTTCATGGCAAGGTCAAATTTGACCCCTTGTTCTTTTCTATGAGTAAAAGTGAAAACAATGGATTTGTTATTAAACTGGCATCAATGAGCAACGGTGACAAAAGGCATCTGTTGGCATCTAAATTCTGATCCCATGGATTATTCGTCCCTGTCCCGGGGCTTCGTCAATCCATTGTCTACACTATGGCCGCCAGTCCTTATATATGGCAAAAAAACTTTAAATTATTTTCTTCTACAGAACCAACGGGCTAGTGACCACGGGACTTGGTATGAAGCATTAAGGATATATGTCCATCATAGTTTGGTCACATAATGACCCTAGGTTCACCTTTACCTATTTTATGGCAAGGTCAAATTTGGCCCCTATTGCTTTTGTGTGGAGACAAATGAAAACAACAGAATTTTCAAGAACTATCATAGATTTTTGTTATGAAACTTACATCTTTGGGCCACATTGAAAAGTTTCTGTTGACATCAAAATTCTGCCTCAGGGGTTAATCGCCTCTGCAGCGGGGCTCCGTCCGCCCATCCGTCAATTGTCCAAACTCTTCAAACATCTTCTCTGAAGTCACCGGGCCGATTGAAGCCAAATTGCATAGGGAGCCTCCATGGGTCGGGGAACGTAAGTTTGTTCACGTGGTCTTAGTCACTAGACCAAAATCTAGGCCCATATATGGTAAAAAAATGTTTCTTCACCGGAAACAATAAGCCAATGATCATTGGACTTTGTATGCAGCATTGGAGACATTGGCCCATCGTAGTTTGTTCACTTGATGACCCTGGATTACTCTTGATCTATTTTATGGCAAGGTCATTTGGCCCCTTATGTATTTGTATGGGAAAAAGTGAATACAATCGATTTTTAAGGAACTATCATGGGCTTTGTTATGAAACTTGCATCAATGGGCCACATTGACAAATGTTATCTATTGACTGAAAAAAATCTGCCCCCGCCCCCCCACACTCCCTAGGGATTATTCATCCCTACCCCGTGGCTGTATACATATACATCTATAAAAACAAGGAAAAACTCGTATAAGGTCACACTTCAAGGAGTTTTTTTTTTTACTTTGCACAATTTGGTCATAGTGACAAAGGTTTCATATCTCCATAGATATTTGTCTTATTTCTTCTTGAAAAGATACGGTGCGAGTTCGCATAAGAAGTACCTCGCCAAGGAAGTTATCGAGTACTCACAACATAGGTATTCAGAGACCCAGATAAGAATAGGTGTCTACAAAATATTTTTTACTTCTCCACAAAAACATAGGTTGTGGGTACTCATTAGAAGTGCCTCAAGGCACTGTTAATGAGTACCACAACATAAGTTTTTACGAAGAAATAGGAATTATATCAGTACGTATCGGTTGAAAAAAGCATCTGATCTAGAGCTATTGGTACTGAACCACCTCTAATGATTACTAAAACATGTCAATACGAAAAACCACGCCAATTCAAATATATTAAGGCGGTTCTAACGAGTACCCACAACCTATGTTTTTTAGCAGAAATAAGAAAATTGATGTATATCCCCTGTAAACCCCAGTTTTACTGTATAAAAGTGGGGTTTAAGGGGGTCAAAACTATATAGGCGTGTTTTCGTGATGTGTTTTAATGGAGAATAACAAAGATCAACGTTTTAGTTGAATAATTGTCTTTCGTAGAGTGATGAATATATGTATAAGACCACATAATAAAATATTTAGGAGGAGCATTTTTCTCCATGAAAACATGTTGTCGTTACGAAAAAAAGCCTATTCAAATATATAGAAAATTTCACCTCCAAAAACTGAAAATTTTCAGATAAAAAATTCTTATATTTTTTTTCAAATTTCTGCTCAAAACATAGATTGTGGGTACTCGTTAGAACCGCCTCGGCGAAGCGGTTCTAACGAGTACCCACAATCTATGTTTTGAACAGATATAAGAAAAATAATGTATACCCCTATAAACCCCAGTTTTCCTATATAAAAGTGGGGTTTAAGGGGTTTAAAATTATATAGGCATGTTTTCGTGATGCGCCAACATACTCTCGTGATGATTGATCATAACATATTATCTAGGTCATTATCTCCCTTTCTCTGATTCCAGAAAGGCCGTTGTCACTTTCTGGCGAACAGGAAAAAGTGCGGTTAGGTGAACTGACCTGAATAGTCTGTTAAACTAAAAAAAAAACAATATCATGTGTTTTCGGATAAAATCGATGGCTGTTTACCTTCCTGTACACAAAGCTCCTTCTTAACACTTTCGGCGCCAAATTTCAGACGACAGTTATCGTCTGCTTTGTTTTTCAACACACTATCAATTGGAAATAAGTTTATATGTAAGTTGAAAGACTGAATGTCAAACAGCGTAGATCCAGATGAGCCGTCCCATCTGGATCTACGCCATTTGCAAACGCCTGTTATCATCGCCTATGGCAGCGAAAGAGTTAATGTGTCTCTGTCTTCTCGTAAAGGAAAGAATTTGCGAGAGCAAGTTCGAAAAAAATCTTTCTTTTAGAGAAGACTTCTTTTCAGAAGGGAAGCAAAACAATTTTGACAGTTTCCTCCCCTGAAACTAATAGCCATTTACCTGAGGTAAGCCTTTTTCCGAAAAGGAGAGTACTCAACAGGAAAGAATCTGCTCCTATCTGCTCCCCTTTCAGAATTGACAAAGTTACCTCCCCTGAAAGAATATTCATTCCCCATAACTGCTGACGGTGGACTGCGAAGAATCTGACTGGACTGCATAGGAAACGCCAAGAACACATTTGAGTTAAATGAAAATGTGTCTTCGAATATGCGCAAAATGCTCAGATTCAGATTCATCCCACGCATGTGCGGTCTGATCCTGGCATTCGCTCACCATTGATACATTGTATTGTGTTCAATAATTCTGTAAGCGGATAGCAAAAGCCCTGATCAGACTGCGCAGATGCGCAGGCTGATCTGGGTCTTTGCTGTCCGCATATGCCCAAGTACATGATTTCGCATGGCGCGGCCCACAGTAGAAAAGTTGTCACGGCCATTGGTGAAATGTCAGTCCGTCCTGTGCATAGCCTTTACTTTTAACTAAAATACAATATTTATGACTTCCCACAAGCGGTGAACCGAGAGATATTTTTTTTCAGTCTAGATCATATAGGCGTTTGCATTGGTGTTGGCTTGACTAAAACATATGTTGCAGTACTCCTTAGAAGCGCCTTACTCTAATGAGTACTACAACACGTTTTTGTAGAGAAATAATAAAAATGTCAATAATTTTTGGTTGAAAAAAAAAAATATAAAAAATAAAAAACAGCTTATCTGGAGGTATAAACATGATTGTTTCACTAAGACTGTTTTTACTTTGGATCCCAGCAATGGTGTTATTAAGAGGTTGTGTTGTAAAAATAACACCTTAGAACTATGGTGTCATAGTTGTTTATGGTGTACATCTGACACCGGCATCTTCAGAATGATCACAGTTATGGGTACCCATTCCACGACTTGGACAGACAAACAAGGAACTTTCGTCTCCCGTACACTCTACATCATCTAACAGAATATTTCCTACACCTTTTTCGAAATTCTGATCAGGTCCACGAATAGCAGTCCCTCCGCTATACCCTATCATCCTACAAACAACTTTTGCATCTTTGTCGTCCCAGCTGTCATCACATACAGTACCATGCATTCCTTGATAATTTATTTCAACACGGCCTTCATGTGGCCTACTTCCACCAACTAACTTGACAGATAAATCTGTAACCTCTGCTACCTTAACAGCAACAGCTACGATGTACTGTGTCGTTTTATTTATATCTGCTATTTGTTCCGATAAGTTTTGAAACGGTAAGAGCTTATTCTTCATTGTTTGCTCAAAGTTTTGCTCAAGATTTTCACATTTCGTTCTCAGGTCATTATTAGCATTCTGAATAGCAATGATTCTACTAAACATTTCATTCTGAATTTTGATCATGTCATTCTGATTTTTTATTGTGTCATTCTGATTTTTAATTATTTCATTCTGATTTTTTATCATGTCATTCTGATTTTTGATAATGCCATTCTGATTTTTGATTATGTCATTCTGACTTTTGGTAGTGTCGTTCTGATTTTCAATCATTTCATTCAGATTGTTGAGACTGTCTTTTAAATTTTCTTTAATGTATGTTAGCTCTGTTATTATTGCTCTAACATCTGTTTTTCTTGCGTTCTTCTCTGCGAGTATTCCTCTTTTTGTGCGAGTTAAGGATTCGGACAGTTCTGTAATGACCTTTTTGTTCTCTTCAATATTACAGTTCGTGTTTCCATATTAATGTTTGATCCTTTTTGCGGCTTTGCTACTGTTACCGCAGCTGCCTTTTCTTTAAAATATTCCTGTGTTTCATTGGGTCTTTCCATGAAATTTTCCCTTTCTTCCTTTTCTGTCTGTATCTTTTCATTCAGGAAATAAATTTCACTTCTAACTAGGTTTTCTAAAGAATTCAGTTTTTTGTCGGTTTTTGATTTTTTAGAATGTGCAGCGTAAACAGTCAGACAAAGATACATATATGTCACAAGCAAACACTTTGTCATTGGATAAGTTCTCTCCATACTTAGTTTGTTGTTTTATATTGTATTCCTATATAATAATCTTTTAAAGTGTGCATGTTCCTAATAAATAAACATTTCTTTAAGGAGAACAGATACACTTTCAGGGGAAACAAATCCGTCAAAATTGTTAAAGTGTTTTTGACTCCCTTCTTAAAAGGGGCTTCTCCTTTAAGAGACGGCACCTTCCCGGCAGGGGTTTGGTGCACAGAAAAGCAAACAGGAAGTAACAAAAATTGTCTCCCTTGTCAGAAATGGCAGAAAATCTTCCGCTTGTATCTAGTCCCTTTATAATGATTACTGATGACTTCACTGACTGCCGCCTAGCTATGTTTTTACCATAATAAAGGGCATGATATTTATGAAACCATTGCAAATTGTTTGATAGCTTATTTCCTCAATTATTTTAATTTGCATTTTTATGGGAGTACACAACACTTTCCAAATTTACAAAACCAGACCAGCGTGCATATTTAACCTTACGCACTCTCTTGACTAATTCAGCAGACGACAAATTGGTAATATTAGTTCATATTTTTCCCAAAACACAGGAACCTGTTTTCTGGGAAAAATAAGAAAAATATTTTTTCAATATAGCGTCTGCTGAAAATTTTGCCAAGAGTGCTAAGCGTTCTAAAATTGAAATTTTCTGCAATGTTTTTTTTAACGAAATATGGAGATCATTAGCAATAATGTCAGTTTCAAACGGTGAAATCATGACTTTTGGATTTGGAGCAAACATTTGTTTCTAATCTCACAGACAATGAGAATAGACTGGCTCCAGTCTCCAGAGACTAAATATTTTTCTCATAATCTGTTTGATAATCCACTAAGATAAAACCAAAAAAATATCATGAATATAAAGGCTGGCCACTAGACCAGCCTCTATAGTCATGATATTACTTTGGTTTTATTTTAGTGGATTATTAAACAGATTATAAGAAAATTATTTTGTCACTAGAGACTGGAGCCAGTCTAACAATGAGAAGAGAAGTCACGCATGCATACTTTAGGGCCTCCAATAGGAACATAGAAACCAATAAGAGCCAATTAATGTCATTACGAAAACACGCCTATACAAATCTATAGAAAATTTCACGTCCAAAAAGTGAAAAATTTCAGATAAAAACTCTGATATTTTTTTATATTTCTGCTCAAAACATAGATTGTGGGTACTCGTTAGAACCGCCTCGGCGAGGCGGTTCTAACGAGTACCCACAATCTATCTTTTTAAACAGAAATAAAAAAAATAATTTATACCCCTGTAAACCCCAGTTTTATTATATAAAAGTGGGGTTTAAGGGGGTCAAAATTATATAGGCATTTTTTTTTCGTAATGAAATAAATATTTGGCTCTTTTTTTCATCGAAAAGCATAAAAAACCGAAACAAAACAAACCAAAAGAAGAAGAAGAAGAAAAAAAAAGATAATAAAATAATAAAATATAAAACAAAAGACGGAAACAGCTAGTTAACTGTTACCTCTCTATTTGCAAATTCAGCAGACGACAAATTCTTACAATTTCAAGAAAATAGGCTTTAACAGTTTATTCAAATTGTCTCCAGTGGTTGATATGTCTGAAACTGCTGTTCGAATGGCGAACACTGTAGATCCTGATCAGATGGCGCAACTACATTTTCCTACCTGCTAATATGTTAAGTAAAACTGCTGGCTGAATGACAAACAGTGTAGACACAGATCAGACACCGCGGTCTGCGGCGTCTGATCTGGGTCTGTACTGTTTGTTCAGACCTAATTGTCCAAACACTACGCGCAAATACGGTAGTCTGTGTTGAGAAGTGCATCAGCTCTAGCAGTGATTTGCTTTGGTATAAATCACACTTTGGAGGTTCAATTGTAAAGAACGAGTAGGTCAAATCATGAGCGCGTAGCATGAGTTTTTTCTATCTACTTACAACTAAGTAATGAAATGTGATTTATAACTCAACAAATCACTCAAAAGAGCTAATATATGTCGACTTTTACACACTAAATAACACCAAAATGCTGTTTCCTTCAGATTCTCCCAATTTTCCTTTCGTTGTTTGGCGTAATCTTGCCAACTGCAACACATGCATTTACAACGTGTCTCATGCGAGAAAACGACGCATCACGAAAACATGTCTATATAATTTTGACGCCCTTAAACCCCACTTTTATATAGTAAAATTGGGGTTTACAGGAGTATACATTATTTTTTTATTTCTGCTCAAAAACATAGATTGTGGGTACTCGCTAGAACCGCCTCATCGAAGCGGTTCTAACGATTACCCGCAATCTATGTTTTGAGCAGAAATGTGAAAAATATCAGAATCTGATAATTTTCATTTTTTGGTAGTAAAATTTTCAATATATTTGAATAGGCATATTTTCGTAATGGTTACACCGTCTAACGTCAAGGGGAAGCGTTCGGTTGACCAAGTGGTTAGCGCTCCGACCGGATCGCGAGTTAAAATTTCGCTGGTATTCAGCTCATGACTCTACGATGCTTCATTGCACAGAGCCTTTCACCATCATCCTTCAACCGTCTCGATATGACTTAAATAAACTTGTAACGGACGTAAAACACAAAACCATCATCATTGTCTAATATCAAGGAATAACTTCATGAAATATCATGTAGCGCACCTGAGAGTATTTGTTCTGAGCAAGATTATAATAACATTTTAAAAGAATGAAACATATTGGTATGGTACCCGGTACAGTTTAAAAAGCCTTTAGTCTCTGTATCCTGCATGCAGTAACTGGGTTTTGAAGTTAAATTTCATTGATTTAATATAACAGAAACTTAGCATAAAATATAGCATTGATAAAGTGACATACCATATATAAATGAATATTTTAAAGCTTTTCCCCATATGAGTCTGTGTAAAAGAAACCCTGAGGCAGGGCAATTTTTGACCCCAGGGTCATAATGTGAACAATCTTGATTAAGGCCCACTAGATAAAATTAAGTACCTAATGTCAAAGGCCTAGGCCTTCTAGTTTCACACAAGAAGATCTTTCAAGTTTTTCCCATAAGAACAGAGTCTATGTAAAATTCGAAATATCTGGGTCACAACACGAAGAGGTCCGCCACGCCCATATATCGTAAAACACCCTTTATAAATCTTCTTCTCAACGGCCGATGGCCTTGAAATGTGGTATACAGCATTTATAGCTCTGGCCTTTTCAAGTCTCTTCAAATGATGACCCTTGAGCTTATAGCATAGTCATTGGTCCATGTTCCGTCTTTGGTGTCGTCGTCGTCAACATATGTAGCTCTGTTGAGTGTGGTGGCCCATGGGCCACTTGTTATGAGATACCATCACGAAAACATGCCTGTATAATATTGACCCCCGTCAACCCCACTTTTATATAGTAAAACTGGGGTTTACAGGGGTATACATTATTTTTCATATTTCTGCTAAAAAAACATAGATTATGGGTACTCGTTAGAACCGCCTCGGCGAGGCGATTCTAACAAGTACCCACAATCTATGTTTTGAGCAGAAATATGAAAACTATCAGAATTTTTCATCTGAAAATTTTCCCCTTTTTGGTTGTAAAATTTTCAGTATATTTGAATAGGCATGTTTTCGTAATGAAAGACTTCACATCTAATGTGAATTAATGACTTGGCAAATGGTTCACATAAAAAGCCTCGTTTTCTCTTGTAATAATAATAATAATAATAATAATAATAAAAAAACAACAACAAATGTTTGAGAACGTCGTCTGCAACGCGTTAATGCATAAACAACAAACAAACAGTTTCGTTTTCATTTGTTTTTTTCTTTATGACGTGTATCTATTTTAGTAACAATATATCTTAACCATTTGAGCGCTAAGCAAAAATGTAGTATACGACATTCTGATTTAATCTTATTATTTCTCAAAGAAAATAAGGTTTGACATTTTATGAGAATCATCTGCCAAACCCCATTTTCTCTGGAAAATACAAAAACTCAAAATGTCGTCTGGTGCAGTTGTGATTAGCGCTTTTATCATGACAACTCTCGGGGCTAATTAAGAAGACGACAATTTTCCCGTAAAATAGACTTTGATATTTCACGCGAATTGGAGTCAATTCATATGAAATGTCAAAAATATTTTCTGTGGAAAATAAGGAAACGCTATAATTTTAAAATGTCGTCTGCTGAAAATTATACCTAGCATGTTAACCTTCAAGGGTTAACATATATTATTTATCTGTTTATAAGTATATGTTTCGATAACGGTGAAATAGTTTTTAGATTTTGGGAAGTATAATGGATGAAGTAGGTAAGCTTGAACTTATTATCATATATGTACAAAAGTTTAAGCAGAAGATAAAAAAGTATTTTCCTTATTTGTTTTCACAGAAAATAGGCCGTGACATTTCATGCAGACTGTCTACGAAGGAGTTTGAAAATGAAAGTAATTCACAATCACCGTTTCTTTTTATAATGTAAACAAATATACTCTAGATAATACAGACCCCGAGGTTATAAAACGTTTTCA
This sequence comes from Anodontia alba, assembly GCA_964016985.1. NCBI lineage: Eukaryota > Metazoa > Mollusca > Bivalvia > Lucinida > Lucinidae > Anodontia > Anodontia alba. The sequence goes on along the minus strand of OZ024826.1, from coordinate 96,268,098 downwards.
TGTTCAATATATATATTTACTGTAAATAAAATATTTGGAAACAAACTACATGTAATTTACACTTTTGAAATATGTTCATATTTTCCCCAGAAAACAGGTTTTGACATTTCGCGCAAATTGCTTCGGCGGAGACAATTTGCATTGCATGGAATATCAAAAGCCTTTGTCTGGGAATACAGAGGAGTTGTTAAGGAGGAGTATTTCGTGATAATTCTGGGATATTTTTTTCATATTCCTCCTTAAAATGTATATTGTAAGTCCCAGTAAGCATTCTACATACATTGTAAATCTATAGCGGGCCGTCATCGGCCCGTCAGTCATCGGCCCGTCAGCTACCCTGACGGGCCGATAACGGCCAGCTATAGATTTATGTAGAATGCTGGCTGGAGTACTCATTAGAAGAGCCTTCTAATGAGTACCCAGACCATATGTTTTTGTTGAGAAATAAGAACAAATACCCCGGAATTATCGCCAAATTCTCGTCCTTATTTCCTCTGGAATAGTAAGAAAAATAAAATTTATCACCAATTTATTGTCTGCTGAATTAGCCTAGAAAGTGGTAATGGTTTAAGGTCTCGGTCGTTGGGGCAGGTTGGGTGACTTTGGAATTGTTTCCCTCCATTTTAATCTTTATTTAGCTGCCGTTTGCCTACCAGATGATTCAAATGAAATGGAATGTCAACCCTTGTTTCCTCTGAAAACACATTAGAATGCCATCTGCTCCAATTTTGCAGGGGCTTTTTGGGTTAAATCAAACTGAGGTATTCATCTATATTGGCTCATTATGCATTTCTAATCATTGTTGTGTATGGGCGTAGATAATCTTGAGTTTGCCGTTTCTCCGGGAGCAATTTTTAAAAGGTCGTGGAATGGTCCAATGCCATTTTCCAAGGACTGCTAAACGTTGTTATAAGCAAGTACCAGCTTTCACAAAAAGCTAGGTCTACGCTTAGAACTTACCTTCGTGAAAGAGCCCTCGCCATAAAAGGCAGCTTCCACAGCATGGCTGTAGAAGTGCTCTATATACCAGACCCATTATATCCCCCCACCCTGCCTGTTTCTCTTGATTTGAAGTCACCAACCCTGTAGACAGGAGGTAGGAGCCAATGCAACGTTTCCAGAGTCGCCTATACGTGCTACCGGGATCCTAAGATGATGGTGTGGTGACGTCATCTTTCAATCCTTCGCTGCCACCAAATGTACATTTAATTAAAAATGGGACAATTGCACTTTACCGGGCACAGGTTTTCCGAAGGAAAACTCACGTGACATAGGTATCTAAGCTTCTCTTAAAAAGCCGCGCGTGAGCGCGGCTGAAAAATGAAAAATTAGAAATTAAATTTAAAAAATAACCCCAAAATCGTGAAGATCGAACAAAGTTCAGGTTAAAACCTACGGTTTTTAACCATAGGTTTAAACTAAAATCTAAGATATTGTCATTTTTTATCATAAAATTACCGAGAAAAACGTCCCGGAAGTTTTTATTTCGGTGCGGGAGAAACAACGCACGCACGCCGTTTCATTGGACAATGCTAATGAGCTTATGAATATTAATGATTAACGTCAATTGCGCGTGCGTGATTCGAAGACGCAGTGTTTGTAAACAAAGCGTGCGTAAACACAGATAATACTCGTTGTCAATGTAAATAATGCCATTTGTGTATGACGATCTTGCAGAAATTTGTCGGAATAAAGAAAATTTGATATTTTGTCTTCGTGAAAAAGGGCTTCTTGGTGACTTTAGTGGACTTTTGTTTGAAGTACTGCAAAGGACATTTTACATTCAGAAAGGACAAGTCTTACAGTTCAGATGGAGTTTTATGTCGATGTTCTAATAGTAGGTGTAGTAAGAGAGGGTAGCTGGTTCTCTGGTTCACATCTACTGCTTGATCAGGTAATAGAACTGACATACTACTGGGTGTACAAGCTTCCACTTGAGTTTATAAGCAGAGAGCTAAAAATCGGAAGTGAACATACCATTGTGGACTGGTGCAACTTTGCAAGAGAGGTGTGTATAGGAATTCTTAAAACTGATAATGAACAGATTGGTGGGCCGGGTATTGAAGTTGAAATAGATGAATCCAAATTTGGGAAGCGCAAGTATCACAGAGGGAAAAGAGTTGATGGAGTCCGGGTTTTCGGATGGATTGAAAGGGTAAGCAGAAGATGTTTCTTTGAAATTGTTGATGAGCGCTCGGCAGACAGACTGATTCCTATTATAAAGCGTTATGTGAAACCAGGAAGTATTATATTATCTGATTGCTGGAAAGCATATAGTTCCTTGAAAGATGAAGGATACTTAAATCTGACTGTCAATCATTCTGTTGAGTTTAAAAACAAGGAAACAGGTGCCTGTACAAACTTGATAGAAAGCACATGGAATACCGTTAAGAAGTCTCTCCCAAAGTACGGCACCCAGAAGCAGCTATATGACAGTTACCTAGTTGAATACTGTGTTAGAAAGAAATACCTAAACCATGCTGACGACCAGTTTCTGACTTTTCAGGAACTGATTAAAAGAGTTTATCCTGCAAAGAAACTGCGACAACCACTGACAGACATTTCAAACAATGCAGACTGTTCTGAAGTTTCCGATAGTGCTGCTAATTCCAGTTTTGACTTATTTGACTATTAATGATGGTAAGGTTCATAATTTCTTCTTCTTGGATGATATTGTCCGATCCACGTGTTGTGTAGTTTACTTCTTGTGTAGTTTACTGCAGTACAAATGTCAAAAGCCAATGCGCGCTAAAAATAGTAACATATCAACCTGCTCCACTCCAATATCCGTATTTCCGTCTTCTCAAAGGTTAGATTCAGTTGCAAGTTCTTAAATGCGATAAACAATTATGATTTATCCGTAAATTCGCTTCACTAATAACATCTTTTCCGTATAATAACCGGTTTTAAAAACGCGTCGATTCGCTCTAGTAAAACAAAATGGCGGCCGTGTAACTCTTACGTCATGAATAATTAATGAGGCCACAATGATAAAAGACACGCCAACTAACAACAGGTTGCGCCTGCGCAGACGGAATATGTCAGTGCCCGGTAAAGTGCAATCTATCCAAAATGTTCTTTCGTAGCTATCTAACTTTTTCCGATTAAGGCAATGTCGCCCATGTATGTAAGCAGCTTCCACGCCCTTTACACCTGCGTGGACCGAAGCAAGTGAACGCGGGATAAACCCCGCGTTCACTTGCTTCGGTCTACGCTGGGAAGTGTTTAAAGTCATAAGCTCAGCAGTACAACAGAACAGTAATAGCTATAAGCTTTGGTTGATATTTGGACTGACGGTAGATACTGAACAAATACTTTGTCTTGTGCAAACACATAAACGTAAAAATACCCAGAAAATGCCACAGTCACAAAGCTCAGCCCTCCCGAGTCACCAAAAGAATGAGAGATGGAGAACAAATAATCACAAAACTAACACCACATATGAAATCACCCATGCACAAAGAAAGAAGAATTGCAATAGAGGAATCGTCTCAGAACGGTTGGTTGGAACGGTTGGAACACTACTTGTGTTGTGGGGCTTAAACCAGATTTACGCGCGCGAAACCCTTGCCTTTAACCCTTAAACTGCTAATCACAACAATTGTCGTCTGCTTTGTTATCTGCTTGTGATTTTTAAAGTCATTTTTGCAAACAGTGTGGACCAAGATCAGACTGCTCCTTTAGAGTCCACACTGTTTGCCTGTATGCAAAAATAGGTTCGAAAGGTTTGCAAGAATATTCAGCATACGACATAAACAGACGACATTTTCAGATGTAGATTTTCTTGGCGTTTTAAGGGTTAATTCTGTACAGCTCCAAATTACAAATACCTTCAGTGAGCTTAAATTCAAAGAAACCGTTAATCATTTGTTTTATAAATATGACTGGCAATCTAAATTGAAGCGAGCTATCCTGAGATTGGTGTAATTTGCACTGAATAGCTCACCACAACCATCCTCGTGGCTTTGAAGTAAAAGACTTAGATATGTTTCATAATTGGAAAACGTGAAGTTAGACAAATGTTTTGTTTAACGCTTAGCACTCTTGGTAAGATTTTTAGCAGAATATATACTGACATTTTTTTTCTTATTTTTCCAGGTTTGGCATTTCATACAGATTGTCTCCATGGGAGACACTTTTCATGAAATGTCAAATTCTGTTTTCTTGGAAAAAAAAATAAATAACATTAATTTGTCGTGTGCTGAATCACCCCAGAGAATGGAAAAGTTTAAGAAGGTTGAAACACTCGGTAGATTTTCTGCCATGATACAAGGGAGACAACTTTAATGACTTCCTATTTGCTTTTCTGCACCCCAAGCCCTTTCTGAAAATCGGTCTACACTAAAAGAAAAGAATTTGCTCCAAACGGGAGCAAATTTTTTCTTTTTAATGTAGACCCCTTTTCAGAACGGAGACAAACAATTTTGTTAGCTGCCTCCCTTGAAAGAATGTGTATACATTTCCCTTAACGTGTGCTTAAGGCTCAGCATTAAAAGGTCTTCCGTAAGAATCTGCGGTCGATAACTCATACCCCATCCATCCCAACTCTTCGTCTATATAGGCGTGTTTTGAATGGGTGGGTCCAGGTAGAAGAAACGTTTTCATTAGTACCCCTCAATTACTAATGAGAATAAGAGAGTACAGGAAGAAGTAACGTTTTCATTAGTACCCCACATGTACTAATGAAAACTCTTGTTCTATCTAGATCCACCCACCAAAAACACGCATACAGAGAAAAGCGCTGTATACGACTGACTGTTACAACGTTTGTTTATTGCAGATCTAGTAATAGTGTTTTGCTGTGGGGCGTTCTGCTGTGTAGTGGCGTTTTGTCTATTTCTTTTCTGTTACGAAAGAAAAATATGGAAGAGGTAATGTATATTATACTAGCTGTATTTTCGGACATATGCTGAAAGTTAAAGGCCCAGATCAGCCTGCGCATCCACGCAGTCTGATCAGGGCCTTCACTATCCGCTAATTGAATCATTGGATAAACGAGAATGTATGAATGAATAGCAAAGGCCCGGTTGATACTTTGCGCATGCGCAGAATGATCTGACTGCGCAGTTTGCGTATGTTCGAAGACGCTTTTTCGCTTGACGCGGCCCAGATGATACTGACTTTAGAGGAAGTTTTATTACCACTTCATAGCCATATGACAGCGTGGGAGGGGGCTGGGCATATGACGGTATGCGCGCGAAATTCCAGTCGTGTCCAAATATAACCAAGACAATAAAAGAAAATACCAAACTTGGTTTATTGATCTGTTAATGAACAATGATATAAGGTGGAACAGGTTGCTCTGCTCACGCATCCTAGTGAATGGCTGAGCGCTATTCTGTTTTCAAATCAAATATCAATAAGCTCAATGATGCCAAAGAAAATAAAAGCAGCACGAAAATTTCGACCCACTTTTATACAGTAAAACTTCATGGGGTTTACAGGAGTTTACATTATTTCTTCTTATTTTGCTAAAAAACCCATAGATTTTTGTGGTACTCATTAGAACCGCCTAACTGAGACTATTCTAATGAGTACCCACAATCTATGTTTTGAGCAGAAATATAAAAATATCAGATTTTTTTGATGTGAAAATTTTCCGGTTTTGGTTGTAAATTTTCAATACATTTGAATAGGTGTGTTTTCGAAATGATATAATCTACACAGACGTGAAGTATGGGGAGACGATTACTGCCGCCACAAAACACTTAACACTACTATAGGGAAGATAAATACAGCAAAATCCAATGGCTCGAACATCTTTGGGACCATGGGAATTTGTGCTCGACATGGGTAGTTCGAGCCATCGAGGGTAAATCACAGCCCCAGGTCAGGAGGCGAATGATAATTTAGGGATGCATTTTTGATATTTTAGAGAATAATAATATGTTGTATGTACTTTTTAGCATCACCTCGCTGAGTCGATTCTAATAAATACACACACAACAAACGTTTTCATGATAAAATCAGAAACAAAATTTCCCAAAATATTTGTTTTCTTGAGCTATCGGAAGAATTTCCTAAGGACCCTTCCTTTAGGCACTTACTTAAAATAGGTATGTGTTGCTGGGACGGATTCAATTTCATATTTCTGAGGGGGTTTGATACTCTACGTATTTGGACAGACATGCCTGAGAAAACAGTGTAGACCAGTGAATGTGTGCAAGATTGCTGCACACATTCACTAGTAGTAAAATGGACTTGTTGAAGAGAAGATATGAGGTACATAGTAAGAGGTGTGAATATTTAGGGTAAATACGGTATCTCAAACTTATCAGGTTTGTTGTCAAGGCTTTCCCATTAAGTTGAAATTTTGAGTCAAGGTGAGGTAGACTGAACCCGACGAACCCCTCTGAATCCGTCTGTGTTACGTGCGCTCATAAGTGTTGCTTACGCAACTGTTACATGCGGGTTTATTGTACATGTATAGCGCATTCGTTCAATTGACTAATACACAGTATATTATAGTTATTTCATGGCTGTTTTGGGTATAGTCAAAACCATTAGCCCGCGTTGCTGTGGGCAACCTGTTGTACTATTTTTCAAGGCCGAAGGCCAAAGGGCATCAGGTTGTCGACTGCACCTCGGGCCACTAGTTTAGACCGTACTCCAAACAGCCATGAAATAATGTTTTATTACCCAATTCATCTAGTACACAGCATATCAGACCATTGAACAGGATTAGGAGAACTATCAATTTTAGATCTAGAAAGAAAATTTTATTTGTAATTATATGATATAAATCGTAATATTAAAACACACGCTGTATTATTAACAGCTGTATGGATTATATATACTTTTCCCAGTCTATAAAGCTCGTGAAGGTCATGTGAGCTGGGTCCCAACTTTAAGTATAGTAAAGTCTGAAAACAGTACCTGCATTATAATCATACCGACCGGCCAATAGAACTGGCAAAACACAAAACAAAATATTTAGACGTAAACGTCAGAGTATACCGGCGCAAATTTTGTTCATGTTTACATAGAGATATGGGACAAGGGTATACTAAAGTTTAACAAGCGAATTCCGTGGGGAATTTATGTCCCCCGCTTTATTATTATTTGAGCTGTTAAAAATGAGTAAGTTAACCAGAGGACCGTCGGTCCTGTATCACTTACCTAAGTATTGAAACATGAAAAAAATTAAGCTAAAAATGTGGAAAAAACAACAACAAAAAATCAACAACATAATTTCAAGATTCCAAGAGCACATGTATATCCTCAGACCACAAGCAAAATGCCTGTTAAGTTTCAGAAGCATTTGCTTAAAGTTGTGGGAGGAGTTGTGCTCACAAGGTACCTACTACTATATGCCTTCTCGTAGTATTGAAGCATGAAAAAAGTCTATGTTAAAAGTTAAAAATGTGAAAAAAGTAAAATAATAATAATAATAATTTCAAGATTCTGTAAAAATACATATGCATATCTTCAATCCGTGGTTAAACATCTGTATAGTTTCAGTGGGAATGGTATAAAAATGTAGGAGTTGCACTCACAAGGTACCTACTGCATATACACTTTCATAGTATTGAAGCATGAAAAAAGTGTAAGTTAAAATGTGAAAAAAGTGGAAAAAAAAAAAAAAAAAAAAATAAATTAAGGGTTCTGTAAAAATAACATGCATATCTTCAGACCATGATTAAGATACCTGTGAAGTTTCAGAAAGATAGGTATAAAACTGTAGGAGGAGTTGCGCTCACAAGGTTCCCACTACAAATTTGGACCCATGCAAAAATGTTTAAGTTAAAAATGTGAAAAAAGTGGGGGAAAAAAAAATAAAAAAAAATAAATTAACGGTTCTGTAAAAAGCACATGCATATATTCAGACCATGATTAGAAAGATTCGGTCCAAAACTGTAGGAGGAGTTGCGCTCACAAGGTACCTACTACTAACTCGGAACCACGCACCACGCACCACGCATCACGCACCACGCACCACGGAAAGCCGAATACCATGTCCCCTCCTTTTGCTTCTAAAAGGCGGGGGACAATAAAGTTTCAATGCAATAGGTAAAAAAGAACAATAATGTGATTCTTAAATGTTTGCTTTTATAAAGCTTTATGAAATTACTTGATTGAAATGATAATAAAATACATAACACATCAGTTGTTTTAAGATTTTTTTTTATATTTGTCCGGATCGGCACAAACCGATGTACCGGCAAATATAAAACGTCCTTAGTGAGCTAATCGAATAGTCTTCCATATGTAAAAATCCAAAGCTATATTAAGACACCGGCGCGATTCGCGCGCCGGTCAATCAATTATTCCTTGTCCTGCTGAATAAATTAAGATACCACCCCCACTTCTAATTTTCAGCCAGTCAGATTACTTGATCCGGATTGTTGCTATAAATTCACATACTTAATGCCAAACAATGCAGATCAAGATCAGTTGGCTTCTTCAGATGCGTGATGATTTCTACTGCGCCTTATTAGGGGGATAGGATCATCTGTTGGAATGCTTGCAGCACCCTTTAGACCTTTGTACAAAAGAATCAATCTACTGTCTCTCCTCTTTTTCTTGAGAGACTCCCATTTTAGTCTTTCCTGTATTCCCGTCATACTCAGTCGATGCAGTAATTGCTAGTAACAAACCTAGTAGCCCTATTCTGAACTGTTTCCATTTCTTGTTGAAGAACAACGCCTTGGGGATTCCAAACACAGCTGCCATATTCCAAAATGCGGCGAACAAGTCCCTTATATGCTGTCTCATTTTCTTCCTAAGGACATTGATAAAGATTTTGTCTCAGGAAATCAAGAGTTCTATTTGTCTTAGTACACATGTTGCCATCTCAAGTCATATGTGATTGTTACTCTTAGGTATCTAATGGAATCAACATTGCGAGGACCTTACCCTCTAAAGGGCAAGAAAAATAAAAGTAAAAATTGATTACCTTTGGAAATAAAGAACACATAAAATCACGTAAATCGGAGACTCGGTTTGATTGAGTCTCTTTATATGCAACACTGTAGTTTGCGAAGCTGCATACACCCCTAGCCGGCTAAAGATCTATTCGATTATCATAATAACCTGGATGGGCTCAATGATCCCAAAGGAAATAAAATGTAACCTGCACTATGATGATGCACAGGAAGACTTTTAAAGCCGCCCACACGGCACAACACCAGCTACAGCAGAGTAAAATAAAAGTAAAAAAAGACCGCCATTGGAAACAAAGAACACACAAAATTACGAAAATCGGACACTCGGTTTGATTGAGTCTCTTCATATGCAACACTTTAGTTTGTGAGGCTGCATACGCTGCCTAGCGCCGACTTAAGCGGTCTTCGATTTTCAAAATAACTAGGATGGGTTCAACGATCCCAAAGGAAATAAAAAGTAACCTGTACTACGTTGATGTACGAAGACTGAATCTTATTTGTTCTTTTCCTTGTTACCTGCATTATGTTGCATTTGACTGGCTAAAATCTCGTACCCCATTTTCTAGTCCAACATCCTAATTTACTTATATCCTTCTGATGTTTCAATTAGCCGTCTGTGATTTCACGATAGCAAACATAGTAATCTGCGAAAAGTATTACTTCTGAGTCTGTGGCTGTGGAAATATCATTTATGTACACAGAGAAAAATAATGAACTAAGAACGGTTCCTTATGGGACACCTGACAAAACTGGAGCCACTCCGAAATTTCACATCAGCTCGTTATGTTCTATGACAAAGAAAGGACTCTATCCCTCTGAGTGTCTTTCCGTCAGTGACATAACCAAATAATGTGACTTTAAGAAGTTTATGAGGCGGAGTTTCAAAAGCCCTCTCGAAGACCAGAATAAATGTGTCAGTCTGTCTTCCTTGGCCCAAGATTTTTACTCAATCATTTATAATAGTGGTTAACCGAGTTTCACAACTGTGCCTTTTCCTAAATGCATGTTGCCTGTCGGACAAGAGCTGATATTCATCCAAGTGAGCCATGAAATTTGAGCATACTATATATTCAAGCAACATACATGACACGCATGTTAGGGACACGAGGCGATAATTTACAAGCAAGTGCATATATAAAGAGAGGACAAATGTTTGCAAAAAGCCATTCCTTGGGGATTTCACCCGTATCAAGAGACTGTTGGAACGAATGTGCAAATACTGAACCTAGTTCATTTGCTAGCTCCTTTAGAACTCTAGGATGAAGTTCATCAGGTCCTAAGGCTTTTTTGGGATTCAAGCCTTTGAGTAACTTAATCACTCCTTCTGAAAAAAAAAAAGGTAAGAGGAAAGTCCAGGGAGTGCCACAATCACAAACCGCAGCCCTTTCCAGACCCCAACACCACAATACTATCAATGAAAGTGGTCGATCTTCTGGTTAACACCTCATTGTACTCAGTTTTATTGACCCCATTATTGAATCGACCAATTTGATCATCTGCCATTTTAGAGTTTAATTCTTCAACTCTATTTCTTCGCCTCTTTTTAAGGCGTGGAATACTTTGCCTACTTTTTTTTGACTGTTTATGAATCTGTAGAAGTCTCTTGGATTTGCCTTTACATCACCTACCAAGTTATGTACATACAAATTATGCTGCTTTTAATGTAAACATTTATTTCCCTTCTCAAAGATTCAAATCTAGTCCGAAGTTTTACCGCTACCTGTCTTCTTAGCCGTAGCATGAATTTTAGTCCTTCTGCGAATCTTTCTTTTTATCTCTGGAGTGATCCAAGGAATCGTAGAGATGGACTTGCTAATTTTTGAGGGGATATGCTTATCGGCTGAATCATGAATGAATGAAGTTATGAAATTAAAGTTCTCCTGTACTAATCTAGCTTCCGAGTGACCATTGAAGAACGTCTTCTTTGCAGATCTTAACACATTCTTTCTCATAGTTTCAAAGTCACCTTTCTGATATGAATACACCTTCCTCCGAGGTTTATTTATATGCAGAATGGAGATACTTGAAAGACCCGAAACAATGTCGTGATCACTAAGATTGTCTGGAGAGTGAATACTCTGACCCGGTAAAGAGGTAAGAATCAAGTCCCAAGGTGCTTTATCACGAGCAGGAAAGGGTATCATTTGTTCCAAGCCACGATCATCCATAATGTCAAGTAACATTTGTCCTTCGGACTGACTTAGCATACTACCAAATTTGCTAAGTCTATAGCAGGCCAGACAATTTCTCTGAAGTTGAAGTCATCTAGCCAATGGACTGATGGAAGTAATTTACCTTTATGCTGAGACTTAATATGATCAAGCTGATCTCTAAACAACTGGAAGTCTTCAATAGTCCCTTTTGGCTGTCGACACCTACTTGCTATATAGTGAGAAGTTTTATTTGCAAATATTTTTACCCAAACTGATTCAGAGTTATTTTCCACTTCCATGGTTGGCATGGGAGAGATGTCTCTATGAATGAGTAGCATCACCCAGCCACCATGAGTATTTCTATCTTTTCTGTACACACTGTACATACAAGTTCAGAAGTTGTAATTGTGCTGTCAATCCGTGTTTCTTAAATAGCCACAACATGTGGTTGGTGAGCATCTAGAAAAGCCAACAGTTTCAGAATTTTGCCTCTGATACCTTTGGTGTTTACACTGCAAAATTTCAATCCTTTAACAAAACTGGGCTTATTTATATTGTTTATTATAGTGATTATTTGATTTTTATGTTTTCGCTTTGATGCATTGACTGAGTTGAAAGCCTTTATGTGAACCGAATGTTTATATGTTTCTGTATTAAGAGTAGCATCGGGACCCAGGGTGAAGTTAGCTAGCTGTAAAAGTGCTTTAAATCCCCCGGTGGTTTGCTCTATTGACCGTTCTAAGGCGGTGGTCCCGGTGTTAGTCTTACTCTTTGTTGCTTTGTGGTTTATTCTGCGAGGCGATTTGTTGTATGTTTTTCCGTGTGTCATTTTGTTCTTGTTTTTTTTTTCAGTCCTTTTAGTACTGCGATTACCTCGCTTGGGGAAGAGAGAGCTAATCTTAGTGCTTTTCGTACGTTTGTTCGGTTTGTGCTTGTTTGGATTTGTCGGTTTCCTCTTCCTCTTGGGGTCTGGGAAGGACTGCGGTTTGTGATTGTGGCACTCCCTGGACTTTTCTCTTACCTTTTATTTCAGTTGTGTCAGGGGTTGGAGATTTATCCCTTTTTTCCCTTGACAGAGGTTCAAATCTGTTTTGATTTTTCCAGTTCAGTGAGTTCACTAAAAACAAGTCAGAAAAAATAAAAACTTCACATTTTGGGCAATTCCATGAGCAGTTGGAGTTTACCAAAGTTCCATATTAAGCATCCGAAATATTGAATCATTCAGTGTGGATCCACATTTGACATCGGTTACACCGAACTGCCATATGGCCGTTTAGAACAGCACCTCTGCACAAACCACAGTCAGCTTCACAGTCTGTACAGTACCAAGTTTCAACCAGATCAAGTTCTGACAATTAGTTCTCATCAATTTTAGAGCATGATATATGAAAGTGCTTTTCACAGTCTCTACTTTCGACTCATTTATCCGAAGCTTTGCCGTACTTTTTGCAGAAGCCGCAGTGATGTCTTGGACCGGGGTTAGTTTCGATGTTCCCGGCCAAGATCAGAAGAACCATCAGGTTTGTTCCAGTTAAGAATTTGAAGTTACGTAAGCACTCTGAGCGTCTTTTGCTCCAAAGTTTCTTTGTAATAACCAAATATTGTGACACCCCCTTGCCAAGTTTATTTACCTTAATCATACACTCCTGGGTCCAGTTGTAAAAACTAACGGTGTCGTTAGTTAACGAATCGTTAAAATTTTGATCATTAAATATGGCATATATACCAATATTTTTGTTGAAAAGATGTGAGTAGCTTTTGCATTTGCAACAGCTACTCACATTTTTTTTCAGCAAACATACCTGTGAATTAGATAGTGTACTTACTAAAGCAGTTAACATTTTGACCACTAACGAGCTCGTTAAGCTAACGACGCTTTGAACAACTGGGCCCTGATTATTATCCTCTCTGTTAGATCCATAAGTAAATTTCAACATTGCAATTGCAAATCCAAAAAACAAAGCCATGGGGAACATAAATGAAACATTTCTTTTGTGATTACAGTGTCATGCTTTTCAATCCTGACTTCCTGTTTGCAAAGGAGTCTTATCTTAAAAGAAAGTATTTGCTTCTTCGGGGAGCATTTTTACCTTTATAGTAGACCATTTCAGAAGGGACCAAAACAATATTGACATAGTTGTCTACCTTTAAAGTGCATCCTTTCCCCTTATTAATTTATTATTCTGCATTGTTCTTGTATGCAATAAAGATTAATCTACGTGTCATGCCTCATTACAGGTTGAAAGCAAGAATCGCGACCTTAGAGACACAACTTGAGGACTCTGAAAGAAGAATGGAAGAAGAAAAGAATGCTAAAAATGAAGCACTTATCAGGTTTAATAGAGATTAGACCTCATACAAAGACTAATAATTGTTTTAAAATCTTACTATACACTTGTCTGTTCTCCGCTTTCGACATCTTTGAGAAAGTCTGTCTCTGTCTGTCTGTTTCTCTCTCTCTCTCTCTCCCTCTCTCTCTCTCTCTCTTTGTGTGGCGCTTTACTCAGAAGAAGTAAATTTGTAAACTTTTGTCATGATTCAATGCAAAACTTTTTTGTCGTGATTTCATATGCACTTAAAGTATTATTCAACTCCATGTTTCTTTTAAATCAGAAATTTCTTTCTTTTTCCCCATAGTAAAATGACTGCAAATTTTGCAAAGATTGATAGGGTAGGTAAGTAGTTTGGAAGCAGGTTTACAAGTTCAAAATTTCTGAAAATTTTACAGTATTGTTATGGAACATCAATGATTAAAAATAAGTAAAAAAGAGCAAAAACAGGTTTTCGAACGAAATTTTTTTTTTTAAAATCCTGTTTATTACAGAAATTGCATAGGTCAGACTCATTTTTCGCCGTGAAATTAATTTTACGGTAAATATTTGAAAACGAAGCACAGAAACAGAAACAAGAATTAGTTTCTGATAAGATAATGTCATTCAAAAGTCAAATTTTCTATTCTGAATAAAACGCCGAACGAAAACCCCTTTATGTAGGATATCGAAAACACAGTAAATCAGGTAATAATTTGGTGATATGGTGGAGTAATGTCTGTTGACGGAGATGAGTACCAAACCGTTTTTGCTGCGTGATCCTAACGTGTAACTACAGAATGGTTAAATGTGTGATCATAACATGGTTTCTTAGCACACACACACACACACACACACACACACACACACACACACACAGAGTAAAGCATTCCCATAGGCTTTACGGTAAACCCAGTCAGCATTCTACGTAAATCTATATCGGGCCGTCATCGGCCCGTCAGGGTAGCTGACGGGCCGATGACGGCCCGATGTAGATTTACGTAGAATGCTAGCTGGGAAGTCACTGACAACTGGCTGCCAGTGCATCTACTGTTACTTTCTACGGGCACCTGTAGAACTTTTGCAGGAATTGTCTCGTAGATAGTGGTAAAGGCGGGTATGCTTCAGGTACGGTACAGCAGTTCACTCTCCTACTCTGCCCTTCGTTACATATCTTGCCATACTCTGCCCTGCGTAGCGGGACGATTCCAGCAAATAATCTACGGGCGCTCGAACAAAGTAACGGTAAATGCAGTAGCAGCCAGTTGCCAGATATAATACTGTAAAACCTATGGGAAATGTTTACAGTGGACATTTTGCGGCATCTGTGTTTAGTCTACACTGTTTGCTCAGACCTGTCTTTCCAAACACGTAGAGTAAGTACGGTAATTTAACCCATATATGCCTAGCATCCCATAAAATGGACATTGAGAAACAGTGTAGAACCAGATCAGACGCCGCAGAACGCGGCGTCTGATCAGGGTCTACACAGTTAACATCAAATACAAGAATTTCCATAAAACATGGTAATGATAAAACACTAACCAGACACTCTTTTAATTGGAAATGGACGGGTCGAAAGGGTTATTGTAGAAGAATCCACTTAGCATAAATTGGTTAATGAAATGGACCTCCTCAGAAATCATCCTGGATCCGCCCCTCGCATGCACTTCAGCACATTTCTTGTGAACGTTTGGGGTTTAGTGATGCCGAGGGCAGAAAGATATGAACGTCGTGCAGCACAGTAAATACGTTACAGTTATGTTTAAACATTACAGACAAATAAACTTGGCTGCAGCTTTTCCTACAAGATTAAACGTGCGCCAAGCGAAGACACAGATCAGCCTGCATATCAACGCTGTCCGCCTAAAGACGCTTTGGATCCTTGGCTACCCACAGAGTGCCCTGTGAAGACTAATCAGACTGCACGGATGCTTAGATTGATCTGGCGTTTCGCTGGGCGTACCTGCAATCTTGTACAAAATGTAGGGCTCCGGCTCATGCCATCACGAAAACACGCCTATATAATTTTGATCCCCTTAAACCCCACTTTTATATAGTAAAACTGGGGTCGACAGGGGTAAGTACTCGTTAGAACCGCCTCGCCTGAGCGGTTCTAACGAGTTCCAACAATCTATGTTAGAGCAGAAATATGACAAATATCAGATTTTTTATCTGATTTTTTCCTTTTTTTCTGGTTGTAATATTTTCAATATAATTGAATAGGTGTGTTTTCGTTATGAAATTGCTAGGATAAATACATGAATGTGTGGTAATCAAAGAAAGAAACACTTTCCAAAAACTGTTTTTTTCTTTAATTAAAGGCTCCATAGTCCTCCAAAATAATCATTTTATTAACTAAGGAATGTTTAAAAATATTAATACAATCATAAAATGTGGCCCCTGACAGCCTGTAAAACTCCAGTTAGTCTCTTGTTCTTTAACTTCTTAAAAATACCAACATTAATTCAGAGATACGATGAAAAATCATTTCATTTTTGATCCAGTTCAAAAAATACAAGATACCGTAAACAACCTAATTACCGCACATGCTCCTATAAGCAATTTAGTAGTCTTTAGATTACAGCTAGTGTACTTTTATCTATTTCTTTATAAAAGTATATGTTGTCGGTACTCGTTTGAATTGCCTCAAGTCGAGGCAATTCAAACGAGAACCCACAACATATGCTTTTATAAAGAAAATCAGAAAATAATATCGCATAAGCATCATTATATACACTCCTCATGAAATCCTCTGCTGATCTTTCTTCCAAGTGTGCCCTTATTAGGTGAATATTTTACTGCAAGTTTTTCAGTAATCTTGAAAAATCTAAGCGCACAGTGCGGTAATTAGGTCGAATACGGTAACTGATTTTTAACAGGCTGTCAGATACCACATTTTATGATCGTGTT
The DNA here is from genome assembly GCA_964016985.1 of Anodontia alba. Taxonomy (NCBI): domain Eukaryota; kingdom Metazoa; phylum Mollusca; class Bivalvia; order Lucinida; family Lucinidae; genus Anodontia; species Anodontia alba. Next base: position 96,251,838 of record OZ024826.1, on the reverse strand, counting down.
ATTACAATGTATCAATTTATTAAACCGTTTTTGGATTAAAAAAATCTATTTTAGAGGAATTTGGAGCCTCTAAGCAATGTGAAAAAAAAAAAAAAAAAAAATTTTTGCAAACTCACGTTTGCTTTCTTTTTAAGGTTGAGCGAAAAGATCTCGCAGGAACTAACTGACAATAATCCTAATGTCGCGGACCTAAGCGACGCCAACAGGCCAACACATCTGGTTGATAATTTTTCTTCCTTGTATGACGACGAATGGACATATGCTTTTGATGGGATTAAAAAACTACCTGGTTATGATGACGAAGTTAAAGTGATACAACACCTTCTAGATTTACTTATGGTAGTAGACCTAAATAATTGAGTCGCGTCATGGGAAAAGAGCCATGAAAGCAAATGCGAACAGTAATGGTTCAGGCGAGCCTGCGCATCCACGCAGTCTCGCCTGAACATTTGCTGTTCGCTAACGGAAGCGGTAGGACAAGGAAAACTTCAACCAAAGAAAAAGACATGTGCCTTTGCTAAGAAGTCGGGCATGCGCACTGAAAGATTGATTTGAAGGAACTCCAAAGAGACTTTTTTTCTCGCGACGAGGCTCATTCTATTATTAATCAGTCATGAAAGTATAGCGCTGTGTACTTACAACCTTCAAAAAAAACCTAAAGATTCTTTTTTTGAATCATAAACGTCTTAAACAAGTCCCCGTATGTTACTACTGATGCAGTTTACAATAAATCAACTTAAAAAGGTCTTTATACAATGCATTTGCAGTCTAACACATTTTTGTTTCTTTTTGTCCGAGTGGTTTCAGAGAATAGTGCGGGACTTTGGTCATGGTTTTCAGATGTGCATACATTTGGCTTTTTCTTTGAGAATAATTTTCCCCATTGATGCTTTTTTTTCAGGAATTTTGTGTTGCTGAATATATGGGTGCTTGAATTGTGCGTTCAACCACACCCACTACATTTTAAAGAGGGAAATATGAAACTTCAGATGTTCAAGACATTTCATTGCTTTACAGTTAAGGATTCTATGTGGTGGCTGTGTATTTAGTATACACAATTTCTGACAGCTCTTTTGTAATTGATTTTAAATTTGAAAATATTTTGGACATTGTTTAAAAAATATGCAGGTGAGTTTGAATCGAGTTAGTTTGATCTCAAAATTCAAACGTATAGAGTTTTCGACTGAGTCGTTTTTTAAGATTTAATCTGACAGTCAGAGGATTGATCGCACATAAGATGAATCCCCACCCCAACAGTTTTGCCGTAGACTATTTCAAGGGTGCACATGTGCAAAGGTACGTTTACTGATGTTATGGACCATTCATAATCATTTTGTTTAAAGGTCCCTTTGGTAATTTACTCTCTTAGATCCATGATACGATACATAATGTGTTTTCTTCCTATGATAATATAATTGCTTGTGTTTACTTTAGGTGTGTTATAACATTTGCCGAGAGACGTCTTCGAAACAATTAGAATCCGGATTTAGACTGAGTAACAGCAATATTCAAATTGTAAGTATAAAATGAAATCTCTAAAGGTTGCCGTCGAAAGCATCAAACACATAAAAGAACAAACATCATTCTTCATATAGCAGGAATATAGTTTGTTCGGCCGCACACGCACCTCTCCCCTACTCCCCGCCCCCAAACAACTTCGGAATTCTATAGCGAGGTATCGTTTCGATGAAGCGGACTCGAGTTTCCAAATTATCATATTTGGCGCTATGATCCCAAGCTTAAAAAACAAAAATAAAAACTGCAATATGCTGAAAAAAACAACAACAGACAACCCTCTTTATACCGACACTCGATACAACGACAAATTTCGTTATAATGACAATTTGACTGTCACGAAACCTTCGCTTAAGCGGTAACAATTTGTCACAAAGTATACAAGAATATTGTATTTAATACTTTTAAGAAACATGTATTTTGTATATTTTTTAGAATCGTCTCAGAGAGGCGATTCTTACAAATATCCAAAACATGTTTCATGAGGAAATAAGAACAAAACAAGACCGTTCCTACATATCAATCTGCTCATTAAGTATTCTGTACAACAGCAAATTCATTTTAATGCCAACGTCTTTGGGAACAAATGCTGTCGTTGTAACGAGGGTTCACTGTATAGTACGGGAGGACGGTTCAGAATTGATACAAAAGCAATTTAAACAGAACGGTTTCTGTTCACTGTGTGTCTTGATTCTGATTTGGGCCTTTATGTCTTAAATTTGACCAAGCCATTGTTCCAAAAAGAGGTGTCAGTACAAAACCGAAATAAACGAAAATAGCACTCTTATATATTGTGTTTGTTCTTTTAACAGCTATGTAACGCCTTATCGTTCATGTCTCCTAGCCACGATGTACTGATAATCTATTTTAACTCTTTCCCCGCTAGTAGCGACCTGTCGTCTGCTGAAAACCTTTGCAAACAGTTTGGACCAAGCTCAGGCTCGACAAAACGTCGTGCCTGATCTGGGTCCAAAATGTTTGAGACTCCGAGGGTATTCCTGAATATTTTTTTTTTAAAAAAAAAGTTCATTTAAAAAAAATCCGCAGCCGACAAAAAAGCATGCAAATTTACCCAGCGTGCAAAGAGTCAAGAAACTTAAAATAAGCTCAATGATCTCAAGGGACCAGAAAATAGTAACTACACTAATCTGGCCCCGAGATTATAAAACTTTTTTCATGCTCAACTCAGCTGAGCATGAAAATTTCTCTGCTAATAAATATGAAAATGCCAACAATAGTTGGCATTTTCATATTTATTAGCAGAGAAAGGTTTCATGCTCAGCAATGTTTCACAAGAAAGAAATAGCAATTGTTAGCAATTTGATATTTATTAGGAAGACAACTTTCATGCTCAGCTGAGTTGAGCATGAAAAAAGTTTTATAACCTCGGGGCCTGAAGATCGTAAACCCGCTTTACAGCCGTTTTACAGAAATGTGTTCGATTCTTCGATGACTGTCTCAATATCTATTTGTGTTTTGTGTGCGCCTCAGTTTTCTTGCTTTTACGAATAATCTATCTCGTGTAGTACGCGTTTTCCTGGACAAACTAGTGTCCATTCTGTCCTTGTACCAAGGTCTTACATTGTATAATTACAGCATATATAGTTTCAACACAGCGCTTTCCTTTTACTTCGAAATATACTCATACAAATAATTACTTAGTTCTTTCTTTCATTTCAAGGACATACTCCCTGTTGAAATGAAGAGACTTATAAAGGATACACGAAAGAAAATGTATTCACAAGATATCCCATTGCTTCGCGAGGTTTGTATTATCGTTGATTAGTTAAACATGGCGTTGTAATAGATTCAGAGACAAAGAGATCCTTTGTTGAGAAAACAAAACATATTTAAGTAATCATAAGTAAAAATAGCTGACACGGCTTTCAGTCTGTTTAAATATGTGTACTTATGTTATTGACAACATTGCTTAAGCCATACAGCACAATCTTGAGAATATTTTTTCCAGATTATTTCAAATGGGCTCATTGATCCTAGATAACCGGAGAATGCAAGCGGGATCTTAACATTAAACTGGGATCACAGTTCTGTTCAATTGGTGCACAAGGATGTATTTACAAGAATGAAATATATGGTGTTTTGGTTGCTTCCCAGCTGGTATTCTGCTAAAATCAGACCGTTATCGGCCCGACATGATTTTTAAACCCCAGAAGGTATTAGAAATTAAGTTAACAATAATATTCATCGGGGTCCTCTATTATGGTGTTTTTATGCCCGTTCAACATGTTGTACGGTTGACACAGCAACCGTTATTTACCATATGCAAAGTCAAATTGCACCAGGGTTGGATTCAAAAGGGGTTTGGGGGTTCGACTCAGTCTAACGCCCTTTTGACTCAAAATTTCATTTTCATAAGAAGTGTTTGATAATTCTGATAAACTTGGTATACCGTAGTTATCCTAAATATTCACATCCCTTACTCTTTACCTTTTACTTCTCTTCAACAATTCAATTTTAGAAGCTATGAATGTGTTTAAAATTGCTGGATGAGTGGCAAACAGTGTAGAATCTAATCAGACGCCGCGTTCTGCGGCGTCTGATCTGGGTCTACACTGTTTGCTCAGGACTGTCTTTCCGAATACATAGAATAAGTACGGTAGTTTGATCAAATCAAACCCCTTACAAATCATCTTGGGTCCGCCACTGTGCAAGCCTTAAAACCCGGTCAGATGATTTAGTTGAAACAATACAGGAACATTTTATATGCAATCCTTTAACATGACTCTTCTACAAATCAGTTCATTTGATTCCATGGGACTAATAACTACCATAGTGTATCAGACGCATGTTTTGTATCTTGACTTTTTTCAGAAGTTTTGACAGTAAATAGAATAAATTTTAGCGATACTGTCGAAATGCAATGGCTCGAACATCTTTGGACCATGGAAAATTGGTAGTTCGAGCAAGTGAGGGTTAATCATAGCGCCAGGTCAGGAAGCCAATAAAGATGATTTTGGGATGTCTTTTAGCTCTTCATATATATAATTGTATGTTGTGTGTACTTATTAGAATTTCCTCGATGAAGCGATTTTAATGAATACACTCAACATACATTTTCATGATGCAATAAGAAAACTTCCCTAAAATATCAATAATATTCCTTTCTTCAGCTATCAGAAAAATTTCTTAGGGACGAAAAAACAAGTTTGAATCAGCTACGGTAAACGAGCTATCGGTGCTCGAGACATGGAAGTTTTATTGTATATAGATGACAATTCATCAGCTGGAATGAATTCTGGCTGTATTTGTTCTTGGTCAATGGTTGTTTCTGAACCCGTTTCTTGCATGCGGATATTGTGTAGATAAACTATTTTTTTTATTGTTGAAGTAATATCCAGCTATAGTTAGTTGTTTATTTCATACTGATGGAAGTTCTGCCCCTAGATTATAAAACTTTGTACATACTCAACTCAGCTGAACATGACATTTGTCCTGCTAACAAATCTCAAATTACTAACAATAGCAAAGTTTTCATGCTAAACGTAGTTGAGTAAGTAAATGTCTCTGCTAATAAATATGAAAATGCCAACTATTGTTGGCATTTCTCGATATATTAGTGGAGAAGACTTCAGGCTCAGCTGTTAAGCATGAACAAAGTTTTATAAACTCGGGACCTTAGTTTGCGGTTAACATGCAGTGCTTTTGATTTTGAGAAATATTTTTGTGACTGCTATCCTTCAAGTATGTAAAATATAATTCTAATGCACTTGCGTATGTAACGCGACGTCTGATTGGGTAACGTCAAAAATTTGCGACGGTATATTCTGCGATATACTGTCGGAAATCCGACGTCATCACGTAACGTCGCTTCTCATTGGCTGGCACTTGGTTATACTGCAGCTCACAGCACTTGTCGCTTCGTGCAAATAGTACAATCTTTTAACAGAAAAATGAATAAATGCATTAGAATGGGGATAACTGCATTCAAATTTGTCATTTGGGGAGGTAAATCGGCGGTTTTACGGTCGCAAATTACGTTTTACGGCTCCGCTGACGCGTCGCCGTAAAACAAAATTTCCGACCGTAAAACCGCAGATTTACCTCTCCAAATGACAAATTTGAACACAGTTATCCCCAAAATGAAGATACACAGGAACTGTTACAGTCACGATGCTCAGCCCCAGTCCCCACTACCGCCAAGGCACCAAATAAAGGAGACACGAGAAAGGCTTTGTCGAAACAAGTGTCACATATGAAAGTATAAACTCTTTTGAATTGCCTAAAATGTAACAAATATGAAATCTTTTCATGTAACGTTTGAAACCTATCATACATTACAAATCCAAATCCAGAGTAAGAAAGTAATTATGAATTTCAGATGATTATTGAGCACCTGAAAGAAAATCAAAGAGCTCTTTTGAAATCCGAACAAGTCAATAAATACGTGATACGTTGCACAGAGATATGTTGGCTGATGGCGATCCAAGATCCACCCATGGCAATCACAGTAAAAATCAATGATGATTCCAAATACGACAATAGGCTATTTAGGGTGTATACAAAAGAAGGAGACTTTGTAGACTATGTTGTCTGGCCCGCTGTGCTAATACAGGATGGTGGTCACTTAATGTGCAAAGGAATAGTTCAGTGTTGTGATGTTATTTGTTCAGAGACAAATGAATGTGATAAATACACCTATTAGCTTGACAGTGGAGCCAGGGTCACTGAGCAAATTGTAGATCGGTATAATAAAACTTTGGTAATCTCGAGGTTTAACCTTAAATACATACTGGATCAGTTGCCATTCTTTTTAAATTGGCGGCAATCTGCAGTTCCCCTTAAAGACATGTAAGTTCAAAATATACGACGGGGCCAATCTACATGTATTCTGCTATTCATATAGGCACAAGACAAAATGTTTAGACGTGAACGTCTAAGTACCGGTGCAAATTTTGTTCATGTTTACAAAGCGATATGGGACAAGGGTACACTAAAGTTTAATAAATTTTAAACAGGTAAAAAACCAACAACAATGTGATTCTTATGTTTGCTTTTATTAAGCTTTATGAAATTTCTTGATTGAAATGAAAATAAAATAGACATTAATCTGCTTATAACACAGTTTGTTTTAAGATGTTTTATATTTGGTGGGATCGTCACAAACCAACGTCTCGGCAAATATAAAACGTCCTTAGTGAGCTAATCGAATAATCGAAAGCTATATTAAGTGACCGGCGCGAGTCGCGCGCCGGTCAGTACGAATCGCTCCGGTCAATAACTTATTCTGTAAAGCTATGTATGTTGGGTGAGAAGTACATGTTATCTTGTGTGACTTTGTCAAAACTATTTGACTGGCTTTGACATTAAAGCTTAGCATTTTGAGTAAACTTTTCAGCGGTCGACAGAGTGAAATATTTCTCTTATTTTCCCAGAAAACAGGATTGGATATTTCATGCTTTAGAGACAATTTGCATGGAATGTCAAATCCTGTTTTCTTATAAAATAAGGAAAATATCAGCAATGTGACTTATGCTGAATTATCCGAGAGAGTGCTAAAGGTTACCCAACTAGATCTGAAGACACAAGAGATACATTTCAAAAATGATTTTAGGATGGCTTATCTTGTGGTAAACTGTGACGTTTTACAAAGTGTCTATTAGAATGTTAAAATAAATACAGGCCTTCTCTTCGAACGCTCCTGTTTCTCTGTTTCTAAATAGAAAAAATAACTGTATAAGAAAGAACACAAACACAGGAAGCCTTCCAAAAGAATTGAAATACAAGTTTTAGAGCATGAGACGAGATCTGAGACTTAAAGTGGCAGTACAAAGCAACACTTATTTGACAACCGACAGAACGCATGAAAGCAGAATTGTTGACACGGTGAGGGACTTACGTAAATCCAAATTTGTGAGTGTACAGTCCTTGCCCTTATTTCTGGTACAGTTCCATCTTCGCATATTTGTTTGGTTCGTGATAATTAATATACGCATGTTATATCTATAAACATAACGTCTAGCCTCAAGAGCAACACCAGTACATTGCCAATATGGTGAAGTGTATAAGGTTGCAATTTTATCTTTTGCTCGCATTCATACCTAAAACATAAAATGTACAACAAAGCGCCAAGTCAGTCAGAAAGAAACAAGTGAAGCTATCCAATTGATAATCAGAAGACCAAACTATCAGTTTTACTTCCGCCGTGCATTCAAAAAGCATATTACATTAACAGTCTACTTACTTGAGATTCTTTATAATATGCTTAAACTATAAGTGTTACTGAATACCGATATAGGTATTATGCGAACCGAATTATTATGTATTTCTATATTAAGAGTAGCATCAGGACCCAGGTTGAAGTTGGCTAGCTGTAAAAGTGCTTTAAAACCCCCGGTGGTTTACTCTACTGACCGTTCTAAGGCGATGGTCCCGGTGTTAGTCTTACTGTTTGTTGCTTTGTGGTTTATTCTACGATCGATTTGATTTATGTCTTATCTTGTGTTATTTTGTTCTTGTGTTTTTCAGTCCTTTTAGCATTGCGATTACCTCGCTTGAGGGAGAGAAAGCTAATCTTAATGCTTTTCGTACGTTTGTTCGATTTGCGCTTGTAGGTTTTGTATGTTTTCTTTTTCTCTTGGTGTCTAGGAAGGGCTGCGATTTTTGATTGTGGCACTCCCTGGACTTTTCTTTAGCCTTTTTTTATTGTAGGTGTATTTAATTATAAAGACCAGAAATCTGGTGTTTTTGAAAGGCAGATATTTAATATAACGGTTAATTTGGTGCACTAAGTGAACGTTATGAATGTTTTAAAATTCTAAGCAATTCATCAAGATTTTGAAACACTAGCTACTGACAATGCTTTGTGTTTTCCTATATAAATATCAACATTGCAATCCGCTCTTTCGCATGTGACATCAGCCTATGCATAACACTTGATATTTCACACAGGTAACTCTAGTTAATTGATTTCAAATTTAAATACTAGTGTATATGCTGTTGTGCTACATATTATGTGTGTTTTGTATTGTAGGGGAAGGACTAATGTTGATATAACTTGTGGTCCAACCCAATTTCCTTGTTTATTAGAAATAAAACATGTTTAAAGTAAACTAAATCTAGCTTAACCGCAAGATTTAGAAATCAATCTCTGCATGGAGTAATATAAGGCTAACGTCTGCAAACGAAATACGTTAATAACACAAACAGATTAAATTTTAAGGCTGCAAACCAGCGCACCCCTCTGTATCAATGAACAATGAGCCAACTGGGGAAATTAGCAATAATAATATTATAAAAGTTTTCACATAAATTGTACCAGGCATATATACGGTACTCTGCTCTAGTTAGTTCTGTTTCCATTGAAAAGCTGTCAAGTGTTGTCATTTTATATCATGGAATCTTCATCCGGTGTATTTGTTGGGCTGTGTTCTGTTCTGCTTGGATAACAAAACAAAGGCACATACGAAAAAAAAAGGTAAGAGAAAAGTCCAGGGAGTGCCAAAATCACAAACCGTAGCCCTTCCTAGACACCAAGAGGAAGAGGAAACCGACAAATCCAAACAAGCACAAATCGAACAAACGTACCAAACGCACTAAGATTAGCTCTCTCTTTCCCAAGCGAGGTAATCACAATGCTAAAAGGACTGAAAAACACAAGAACAAAAAGACACAAGGTAAGACATAAAACAAATCGCCTCTTAGAATAAATCACAAAGCAACAAAGAGTAAAAAAGTGAGACGCACTAAAACAGAACAGCAACAAAGGAACAGTATTAAAACGGCCAGTAGAAACAACAACAAAAAAAAAAAAAAAAAAAAAAAAAAAAAAAAAAAAATACTAGGAAGCTTTACTCATGCGCAGAACAACACCCTTAATTCTGATGCTGTTACCAATAATAAATGTATGTTCGGTCCGCATAAGGACTCTCTACCTCATCAGTGAAAACCAGTGCTTTAAACAGCGGGGCATAGAATAATATGATTCGCATGTTTCGAAATCTTTTGCTCATGTGTAATGTTGTTATTTTGCCTGTACATGCTTTTACTCAAATATGAATATACTTGATCGAAAAGTACGTACTATTATGTTCAGTAAAATGCTGGACTAAAAATGTTCCTCTGTTGCACATTAAACAAGTGAGCTCAGGAACTGATACAATCAGATCCACATCAAGTTCTCAACATCAAATAGTGGAGCGGGTTGTGTCAGAATCAATGCACTTCCGGATACAAGAATGGCATTTACAGAATTTGTTCGTCAGACCATTTATGTCAAGATTTTCTCGTTAGCCACCCGGAGATTTCAAGATGGCCGCCAAAATAAATGAATTGTATAGTAATATACACAGTAAATAAAAAAATTCTCAGTCTGTGGTCAACACACAATAATAAATTTGCTATTAAGTAAAAGCCAATACATTATACTTTGTATTTGATATTCGAATATGGAAATTAGCTCATTTGCGTATTTATGAATATTAATTATACTTATTCTTGTTGAATGAACGTCTGCAAAGAACACAGTAACTGCTCACATTTCAGCGTTTAACAGGGGAAATAGTCTTTTTCAGGGATACTTTGAAAAGAAATAATGTTCCAGTTGAAGCTGTGGAATGTAAAGTATCATCATACGGAAGTAATACGCCCGTTGTTATTGTAGTTACAATGAAGTCTGCTTTGGATAAGAAAACGATTATGTCTCCTGTTACGAGCCAGGCGTCACGAGAAAGAATAAAAGTGAAACCAGCAACAAGCTTTAAATTATTAACAATATTTATTCACAAAAAAATAAGATAAGATTCAAAACAAAAGAATGTAAGTGAACAGTACCTTTCAAGTTTATGTCACAAAGTCCCTCAAAAATAATCCACAAGAATTTATAATACAAATCCTTTGAATATCAGTTTCTGATCCCACAATTTAAAGTTCCTGAATTCAGAATTTAAGTCCAGAATGAATAGAATATTAAAGTAATCCAGTATAGAATAATTTCCAGTGAAAGTATACAAAGATGCTCAGATGAAAATCTTTTCTCCTTATATAATATTAGAGAAGGTTCTAGAAAAAGAATTTACTACAAGCATCTCTTATTTTCAAGTTCCAATCAAGAAGCTTCTAAACCTTCCATGACATGCCAAAAATACTCAGTCCAGAATCGAAGACGTAAACATCATGTTATTGTAAACATGTTGTTCCAGAAAGTTATTTTTGGAAACATAGTAAATAAAGCTATTTATGGAAACATAGTAAACATGATGTTTAAAATAACTGAACACCCTGTTATATAACACTCCTAAAAGTAAAGTTAAAGACAGGAGGCATTATGCCCTAATATATATAAACCATGATAAATTGATGGCTGAACAATTGATTGAAGATAACTTCCGTGCTATTCTTACGGCTGTTCAGCAAGGGTTCACTAATCTTACTTTACGGTAGTGCTAAAATAGTTCGTGCTGCTTCTGTTAGAGAATCGATGAATGGGAGTGGGAGAAGGTCTTCACCCGCCCAATCATCTAGGGAATCGCAGCGTATATCTCCAAAGTTCATTAAGGTCTCGGGATAACACCTCCCGGGCATATAGGTCCCATAGTGGGGATAGTCGTTGCGATAGGCAGTCTCAGAATGGAGGCTTCATGATTAATCGTCGCTAAGTCTCAGTAGATTTTTGGAATGTGCGTGGCTGGCGTATTAATCATGAGTCAAACAATAATGCTTTAAGATCATCGTGCATAACCAATTCTTCTTGTTACATTATTGGGATTGCCGAAACACATCTTCTAGGCAACGCCGTTATACATTTAGATGGCGATATCAGGTTTGGTCATAAACGAAATAAGATGCATAGAAATGCAAAAACTGAATCTGAAGGTGTCGGCTTCGTTATAAAGGATACCATCCTATCTCATTTTAACGTTTCTACTCTTCTGTAGCTGGTGTAATGCCGTGTGGCGGCCGTAAAAAGTCTTCCCGTACATAATCATAGTACGGGTTATATTTTATTACTTTGGGATCATTGAGCCCATCCTGGTTATTTTGAAAATCGAATACCACTTAAGCCGGGGCTAGGAGGCGTATGCAGTCTCGCAAACTACAGTATTGCATATGAAAAGGCTCAATTAAACCGAGTCTCCGAGTTTCGTGATTTTGTGTGTTCTTTGTTTCCAAAGGCAGTTCTTTTTTACTTTTATATATCTATTATTTTCGGCGATTTTGATAGCAGATGTGGCTACCTTTAGGATTTTATTGTGGCAGTTGATAGCATCGTTCAAAAAAAACCGCAGGCCACCCCTATTCAGTTAATAGCCCTTCTATTCAGTTATTAATTAAGGACTGACGAAGTGGGTAGAAAGTAGAAATATGGTAGCAGATGAGCAGAACGGCTTTCAAAAGAAAAGAAGTACGACCGACCACATTCCATCTCTTACAAGTATAAATGATACTCGGAAGACGCTCAAAAAGTCAATTTTTTCTGCTTTTATGGACTTTTAGACAGCATATGATACAATTAATCGAACAAAGCAATGACATCGCCTGGCGGATAGTGGCGTTTGTTTAAAGCTCGCTCGTTCTATTAAGTCGATGTTATCATTTGTTACTTCGTGTGTCTGAATAAATAATTTGCACACAGACTAGTTCGATGTCAACTGTGGCCTCCGTCAGGGATGTATTTTATCATTCGTTCTTTTTAATGTACACATAAAAGATCTTGCTCTATATCTAAAGTCCTTTCATAGAGGTATAAAATGCGATGATAATAATATTTGATGACATAGTCCGGCTTGCTGAAACGAAACAAGACTTGCAAAGTTTATTGAATGCATTGTTTGTCTGGTGTGCGATCAATGGTATGACTGTAAATGTAAACAAATTTTTAAAGTAACATTGTACAATTTCACAACCCATCAGTAAGAGAAAACAGATTATACTTTTAAATGTGCTGATGACATATTGAAAACTGTAGATAAATATATTTACCTGGGGATATTATTATCTGAACATATAGACTATGAACTCTGTCACCCAAACTTAATTGAATATACCTTTAACTTACCCGCTGTTAAGATAATTTACATTTTAAGTGAAAAAACTATAGAACATTTAACAAAAAGTACCACAATGAAAGTACCGCTTTGGAACGGTCAGTGATTAATTACTATATGGGTTTAAGCTAGCTTTACAAGGTTCAAACCCTCGCCTTCAGCTTCCATAATGGTAAACACATATATTTGTTCGGTCCGTGTGGAAGGCTTCTAACTAGTCCTTCGTCGCGAAAACATGCCTATATAATGTTGACCCCCTTAAACCCCAATTTTATATGGTAAAACTAAGGTTTACAGGGGTATACATTATTTTTCTGATTTCTGCTCAAAAACATAGATTGTTGGTACTCGTTAAACCGCCTCGACAAGGCGGCTCTAACGAGTACCCACAATCTATGTTTTGTGCAGAAATATGAAAAATATCAGAGTATTTTTATTTGTAAATTTTCAGTTTTTGGAGGTATATTTTCTATATATTCGAATAGGCGTGTTTTTGTAATGTGAAGTATTACGGGCAACAAATAAACCCCAGATACAGCCTGTAATAAAGCAAAGATAAGGACTCAACAGAAACAACGTGTTGAGACACTTAGAGATCCCTGCGGTGTCAAAGAACACCACTGCATTACGAAAACAAGTCTATACAAATATACTGAAAATTTCACAACCGAAAAATGAAACTTTTTCAGATAAAAATTCTGATATTTTTCATATTTCTGCTCAAAAACATAGATTGTTGGTACTCGTTAGAACCGCCTCGGCGAGGCGGTTCTAACGAGTACCGACAATCTATGTTTTCGAGCAGAAATAAGAAAAATAATGTATACCCCTGTAAACCCCAGTTTTACTGTATAAAAGTGGGGTAAAGTGGGGTTTAAGGGGGTCAGAATTATATAGACATGTTTTCGTGATGGGAATACTGAAGCAAAAAAAAAAAAAAAAAGATGATCCCTGGTGGGCCGTGAAACAGACATAAAATGTTCTTGTCCAGGCCCTTTTTATGAGGAAGGCCACCATCCAAAAATGGGAAAATAACAATGTCAAAATCAAAATCATCTCGTTTCCCATGCATTTTGGATGAAAGAAAACCGTTTGAAATTGATAAATGTAAATGAAAATCTAAAACTGGGGCTTCGATATCAATAGAATAAGCTTTGTTCAATTGCAGTTTAGTTGGATAAATTTGAGTGACCATTCCTTCAAAGTAAGGATTGTTAATACTCAAAAGACGTCCAAATATCTGGTATTTGAGTTATAAAAAGTAAGAGAAAAGTCCAGGGAGTGCCACAATCACAAACCGCAGCCCTTCCCGACACCAAAAGGAAGAGAAAATTGACAAAACCAAACAAGCACGAATCGAACAAACGTACGAAAAGCACTAAGATTAGCTCTCTCTTCCCCAAGTGAGGTAATCGCAATGCTAAAAGGACTGAAAAACGCAAGAGCAAAATAACACAAGGTAAGACATAAAACAAATCGCCTCGTAGAATAAACCTTAAAGACTAACACCGGGACCATCGTATTAGAACGGTCAGTAGAGTAACTTTGGTTGGGGGAGGGGAGGGGCGCTGGGAGGGGGGTTAAAGCTTTTTTTACAGCTTGCAAGCGAAATCTAAGGTGCAGACAGAGGTGCTAGACGAGTTCCTCTTTGCTGATGACATGGCAAAGGGTGTTTTCAACAGAAGAGAAAATGCAAAAAGGTGTGGATCAAGTGTCTGATTCATGTGACAGTTATGATCTAACAATCAGCATCAAAAAGACTGAGGTAGTACATCAGCCAGCACCTGGAAAGCCTTACAAGGTGCCTACCATCACAGTGAAAGGTCAACGACTGCGTGGTAGACAAGTTCACCTACCTTGGAAGCACATTGTCTAGAGTTGTGCACATTGATGATGAAGTCAATGCTAGAATTGCCAAAACTAGTGCAGCATTTGGACGGCTACGTGGAAGTATTTGGGACCGAAGTGGATTCATTGTTGATGGCTATGCTTCACTCTTTAATTGCACGACGGCGGTTCGGGCCTTAGACCCAATGACGGCCTCTTTGTAAAACTTTAACCAGTGGGTTGGGGCTTGACGATATGTCTTTGGCTTGGCCCGCCGTGGTTCAACTATTGGTTTTCATCTACTCTGGCATACAGTAGAATTAGTCATGAGTACTCGTCTTTGTTTATTATAGTGATTAATTTGATTTTTGTGTTTTGGCTTTGATGCATTGACTGAGTTGGGAGCCTTTGTGCGAACCGAAGTTTTATGTGTTTCTGTATTAAGAGTAGCATCGGGACCCAGGTTGAAGTCAGCTAGCTGTAAAAGTGCTTTAAAAACCCCCGGTGGTTTACTCTACTGACCGTTCTAAGGCGGTGGTCCCGGTGTTAATCTTACTCTTTGTTGCTTTGTGGTTTATTCTACGAGGCGATTTGTTGTATGTCTTTCCATGTGTCATTTTGTTCTTGTGTTTTTCAGTCCTTTTAGTATTGCGATTACCTCGCTTAGGGAAGAGAGAGCTAAACTTAGTGCTTTTCGTACGTTTGTTCGATTTGTGCTTGTTTGGATTTGTCGGTTTTCTCTTCCTCTTGGGGTCTGGGAAGGGCTGCGGTTTGTGATTGTGGCACTCCCTGGACTTTTCTCTTACCTTTTTTTTTGGACACAAAGCTGAAAGTATATAGATCGGTAGTGCTGCCAACACTATTATACGCATGCGAAACTTGGACAGTTTACCAACGGCATACCAAAAGACTGAACCACTTCCATACAAGCTGTCTTAGAAAACTTCTAAAGATCAAGTGGCAAGACAGGATTCCAGACACAGAAGTCCTGAAAAGGGCAGGGATGCAGAGTATACATACTCTTCTGAAATTGGCACATTTAAGATGGGCAGGCCATGTTACCAGAATGCCTGATGAACGTTTGCCAAAGAAAATCCTCTATGGAGAACTTCAGGTAGGAAAACGCTCCCATGGTGGTCAGAAGAAGCGATACAAGGACACCCTCAAAGCCTCCCTTAAAGACTTCAACATACCAACAGAGCCATGGGAACAGATTGCACAATATCGTACAAAGTGGCGAGGCCTCATAAAAACGGGAGCTGGTGAATACGAAGCAAAAAAGAATCGGCGAAGCCGAGCAGAAACGTGCACAACGGAAAGGCAGAGCTAAGGCATCACCAACAGAGCTTTCTTCCTCAGACCTCTCTGGTTCTATCTGCAACAGGCAGTTTAGAGCTAAGATTGGTCTCATCAGTCATCTTAGAACACACAAATAATAACACATCACACAGTTGATTAGGATTGGTCATTGTCAGTAATGACAGACGTATAACAGCTAGCCAACTTCACCCTTAATACATAAATACATATTCGCATAAAGGCTTCGAACTCAGTCAATGCATCAAAGCGAAAACATAAAAATCAAATTAATCACTATAATAAACAAAGACGAGTACTCACGGCTAATTCTACTGTATGCCAGAGTAAATGAAAACCAATAGTTGAACCACGGCGGGCCTAGCCAAAGACATATCATCAAGCTCCAACCCACTGGTTATACGAAGAGGCCGTCATTGAGTCTGAGGCCCGAACCGCCGTCTTGCAATTAAAAAGTGAAGCATAGCCATCAACAATGACTGGGTTGACAACTAGGCATGCAGTCTTCCGCATAATATCCAGGCTATAGCCAATTCTTTTATAACGGTTAAAAAGTTTTCTGAATTACTTTGAAAAGTTATATTTTCCTACAATTTTTCTAAATCTGTACACTTAGTCACCGTAAAAGTCTAGTTCCGATATACCTTGTTGCAGAAGT
Source organism: Anodontia alba (assembly GCA_964016985.1). NCBI lineage: Eukaryota > Metazoa > Mollusca > Bivalvia > Lucinida > Lucinidae > Anodontia > Anodontia alba. The sequence goes on along the minus strand of OZ024826.1, from coordinate 96,235,518 downwards.
GTTTTCAGACTGACGCTATATTTTTCTACCAAGGCACAGAGTCTGCGATAAAATTTCGAAAACGCCTTTAATAATAATATCAGCTTGTGTATCATCAGAAAGAGACATCATAGAACCTCTTTCATAACAAAACAAAATAAATCTGCTACAAGAGAAGCACAAGTAGTATCCCTTGGAATTCCCACAATTTGTCTGTGTAACTCTCTAATGTAAATATTATCTAAAAGGTATCAACACGAAAACACGCCTATATAAGTTTGACTCCCGTAAACCCCACTTTTATATAGTAAAACTGGGGTTTACAGGGGTATACATTATTTTTCTTATTTTTGCTCAAAACATAGATTGTGGGTACTCGTCAGAACCGCCTAGGCCAGGCGGTTCTGACGAGTACCCACTATCTATGTTTTGAGCAGAAAAATGAAAAATATCAGTGTTTTTTGGCTGACAATTTTCAGTTTTTGGAGGTTAAACTGTCTATATATTTGATTAGGCGTGTTTTTGTAATGAATGATGCGTCACATACGATTTAACAAGACTAAAATTTAAACCGATTTTGGTCATCAGAAGTTACGAATGCATTCCTACCATTACAAGCAAGATAAGGAGAGCCTTCCCTTGGAATTGTATTCAGTTTTTCTTTGTTAGTGCGTTTGTTGTTCCATATGTGGCGTTTGTTATATTCTTATTTGTTCCCCATCTCTCCCTTTTTAGTGCCCCGGGGGTGCTGTGCCTCGTGATTGTGGCATTCCCCGGGTATCCTCATTTAGATACACCGAAAACATAAAGCTGAATAAAACATAGACAGCAATATACAGTCGAACTTCAATGGCTCGAACACCTTTGAGACCATGGAAAAGTGTCGGAGCCATGGGTGGTTCGAGCCAATGAAGGTTAATCATGGCACCAGGTCAGGAAGCAAATAGCGATAATTTAGGGAAATCTTTTCGATTTTCTACACAATAATTTTATGTTGAGTGTACTCATTAGAATCGCCTCGATGAGGCGATTCTAATGAGTACACACAACATACAATTTCATGATAAAATAAGAAAAATTCCGTAAATATTTTTTTTTTTTAAAGCTATCGGAAGAATTTCGTAGGGACTCAAAAACGAATTCGATTAAGCCATGGTAAACGAGCCATCGGTGTTCGAGCTATCGAGGTTTGACTGTACAAGTATGTGTTTGTGTAAAGCGTGTACTATGCGAAAGTATTTGCGTTTCCCAGTTTTTTTGTCAGCAGCATGCAAGTTTTAAACACGCACAACAATTGTTCTGATGTCTTCAAATTTGCATCTCTTGGTGCCCACTGCCATACATTCAGTGAATTTACCCTTTCACCCCTAAATTGACTCTTCCGTCCCTTAATTTGGAAAAGTCCATTGTTGAAAACAGGGGGTTTTAGTCTAAAACAAAAAAAAAAAAACAAAAAAAAAACAAAAAAAAAAAAAAAAAAAAAAAACAGAATGGTAAACAGTGAAAATCCTGATGAGACGTCTCAACTAGATCTACACTGTTTGCACAGGTATCTGGTTAGGTCTGCAGGGCTTAAAAGGGTTAAAAGACCGAGTATAAAGCAGTTATAAATAAACAAATTTTCAAAGAACCCTGCTTATTGCAATTTACAAATACTTAAAATTTCTAAGTATTACAAAACTTGTTATAGAAGTATTGCTTGACTTTGTGAGACCAGCTTTGAGCATGGATATGTAGTTTAGGATAATTGTAAAAAAAGTATCAAGCGATTATGTAAAACTTAAACAGTGCCGTTAAAAGCAACCTATATTGTACAGAGTACCCTAAATTAGTATCAAAGAGACATCTGCTAAATTTAAATACTTCTGAAACTTTAAAACCAAAAACCCAACATAAATAGTTGGCCCTATAATATAGCAAACTGGTTGGGATAATCGTAAAGCTAGTTTAAGACCCCCAGTAGTTTATTATCGACTGTTTCAAGACGGTACTTTCATTGTTGTAGTTTTTGTTAAATGTTTCACGTACAAATTTGTTCTTTTAACAATTATGTAAGTTAAAGATATATTCAGTTAGTTTTGGGTAACAAAATTGCCACTTGTTTTGGAAAGGCTGCAAACTACGCTTGCCATCTGTTCTTTTTGTGATTGTTTAATTGTGTTTGTCTGTGTTTGCCTTTGATGTTGAGAACTTGATGCGGATCTGAATGTATCAGTTCCTAAATTCACTTAATGTTTACTTTCTTTTTATTTTAGTCGGGTTTCTCAATTCCGGTACCTTGCAAAAAACCTAACCCTAGCGTCGGAAAGATATACGGCTGAATTTTTGTATATATAAAGCTCGGGTATTGGTTCATACAAAATCGCTGTATAGCAATGCGAAACTAATTGCATTTTTGGAGAAACGCATGCATTTTGCATGATACTGTTTTAGAGATTTGCCAAGCAACTGTAAGTTTTACTAAGCGTATAGTACATGTACACCATGTATAAACTAACAGGTAAAATACACCCAATATACACCCAACTCGCGATAGATTAATATGTACCATTAATGTCTGAATATAAATTAGCATTGATTGTTTAAAATTCTTGTCGCGTTTCGTAAAACGACATGTATTTTTTTGAAATTTTGATTAACGTTTTAGTTTGCGGAAACTACGTCAAATATTATGTTTGGTCTTCATACATTCTTACGAGTATAGTTCGTCAACACAGGTTTTAAAATTAAGGACATAAAGAAATGCGCGGAGATTCCCCGAAACATGCATGTTTAAGACTTGCGTAATTACAAATATCAGGGTTCTCTACGAATATTTTATATTGAAAACCCATAAGCACGAACGCTCAAAAATGTCTGGTAAAATTCAATATTTGTCATTCAAAATGGTATCATAAAATTTGCAATCAAACGTTTTCTTAGAAGTCTATTGTAGCGGCCATATTGGATGAAAATTCGAACATTTTTTGGTGTTAATCCATTTCTGTATAATTCTAATAAAGCCTACAGAAAACGGAAGAAGGTTTATTTGAAACGCAGTTTGCATGCGAAATTTAAACAATCATGTCAGACAGGAAAATGGGGTACTCTCCCTTAAAAGTGGAAAAAACCGGGGTGTCATTACATCTACATCGTTACGTTGAACCGTCATCATTGACTGTTACTCAACTAATGACGTCATGTTTGCATAATCGCATGAGAAAAAAAAAACATGCTGCTTTCTGTTTTGAGCATTTTCTTTTCTTTCTTGTTTATGATTTAACAAGATTTTGTATACTTAGAAATTGTTATGTAACAACTGGACCGCCATAGAAACGTGCGAGTTCTCGCGAAATGCAGTTGTTTTATATAGAGGCATGTCCAGGCTTTCTTCATATATCGAAAAAGATCGGATATCTTTCAGATGCTAGGATTAGCAAAAATTCAGTACCAGAGTCCGTATTATTTGTTTGTTTTACTTCTACTTTGACTCGGGACGTTTCACATTATTAGATGCTTAAAGAATCAAGACCATAATGAAATCATCGAATGTTAGTCTCAGTTGCACTACAATGACATTCAGTCACCATATCAAATTAAGGCCTACATTAGAACCCAAAAACAGGAATGGCTCGTTTACCGTGACTGAGTCGCTCGTCTTTTGAGTCCCTAGGAAATTCTTCCGATAGCTCAAGAAAACAGATATTTAGGAAAATTCTTATTTAATCATAAAATGTATGTTGTGTCAGTGTACTCATTATGTGTACACTCAGTTAACCATTATTTCATAGAAGATCGAAAAGGGTCTCAAAGTTATCCCCAGCAATTTTCCATGGTCCCAAAGATGTTCGAGCCATTGATGTTCCATTACGAAAACACGCCTATTCAAAAATAGTGAGAATTTTACCACCAAAAAATGAAAACTTTCAAATGAAAAATTTTGTCGTTTTTTATATTTCTGCTCAAAACATAGATTGTGGGTACGCAGTAGAACCGCCTCTAACTATATAAAAGCGGGGTTTAAGGGGGTGAAAATTATATAAGCATGTTTTCGTGATGAGTGTCCACACTGTTTGCTTCATACAACAGTTTGATTTATGAACAAGTAGTAAAGAGGACGCTGAAATTTTAGGATAAGTATGGTAAGGAGTTAAAGTGTCCCACTGTTTAGAGTAAATACGGTAATATATGAAAGCGAATGCAACGAAATGTAATCAGCATCCTTTCTGAGGCCACAAATACAGTCCATCACGAAAAAAACACCTACATAGTTTTGATCCCCTTAAACCCCATTTTTAAACAGTAAAACTGGCGTTAACAGGGGTATACATTATTTTTCTTATTTTGATAAAAATCATAGATTGTGGGTACAAGTAGAACCGCCTCGCCGAGGCGGTTCTAACGAGTACCCACAATCTATATTTTGAGCAGAAATATGAAAAGTATCAGATTTTTTTTGTTATCTGAAAATTTTCCTTTTTTGGTTGTACAAAATGTAAGAGTTTCATTATATTAGAATAGGCGTGTTTTCGTAATGTGATCAGACACCGCGTTCTGCGGCGTCTGATCTGTGCCTACACTGTTTGCTCAGGCCTGTCTGTCCCAATAATTTGGGTTAATAAGGTGTGCCGCATTCAAATGACTATGTTGCCCTTTTTGACCGTACGTCAATGGGTCGGTCGCATACTTAATATCAATTCAGTGCTAAATCATTCCTGAAAGGAAGATAATATTCCTACACCTTACTCGGCTGTGAACGGGCTTCTTGTGTATCTACAAGTTGTTTTTTTTCTTTTTCTGGAGTTCTGTTTTTCTTTGTTGGTTCATGGTTTAGGGAAGCCCTATACGGACCGAATATGGGTAGCTGGAAGAGTAACAGGACGATCTATCTATCTATCTATCTATCTATCTATCTATCTATCTATCTATCTATCTATCTATCTATCTATCTATCTATACATGTGTATATCGCTAACAAAGTCAGCTTTTGGTACTCCTATAGTTTTGTAGTAGCCATTCAACGGCGGTATTTGTGTTATTGGTCCTCTACGCTCTTGTCCTGTTTACGACTAAGTGCTATTTTGTATTGTCTTTTCGTTTCATTGGAAAAAAGTGGGAAAATTATGATACATAATTTCTAAATAGAGAGCAGAAAAGGAGAGTATGAACACATTTGCAAAATTTAAAACGGCTGGTCTTCTGGGCCAGACTAGATAATTTCGATCAATAAGGCCTCATCTGTGAACATATACATTTTCGCATATTCCGGAATTGGCTCAATGATCACAAAGGACAAAAAAAAAAAAAAAAAAAAAAAAAAAAAAAAACCAAAAAAAAAAAACCCTTAGACCTGTATTCGCGATGACTGACATCCCTGTGTATCTCCATAGCTTTAACACTAAACCGGCATAATTGTGTAGCCTTTAGTTAGGCTTTTCATGATATGGAGATACTAATGTCAGTTTACAATGGTGAGATAATAAAAGATAATTAGAGTAATTTTGTTTTAACAAAGATTATTATTTCATCACAATACGAAAACACGCCTATTCAAATATATTGAAAATTGTACAACCAAAAACGGGAAAATTTCCAGACAAAACTTATGATATTTCTCATATTTCTGCTCAAAACATAGATTGTGGGTACTCGTTAGAACCGCCTCGACGAGGCGGTTCTAACGAGTACCCACAATCTATGTTTTGAGCAGAAATAAGAAAAATAATGTATACCCCTGTAAACCCCAGTTTTACTATATAAAAGTGGGGTTTCAGGGGGTCAAAATTATATAGGCGTGTTTTCCTGATGGGGGGGGGGGGGGGGGGGGGGTGGGGTTCAGCATTTCCTACAAGATTGCATGTGTATTCAGCGAAGTCTAAGATCTGGTTAGAGTCTTCGCAGGCCCTCGGCTGGTAGTATAGGATCCAAAGCGTTTTCAGTCTACCACGTATTTCTAATTTCCTTGAAATATGTAAATGTCATATATGTTGCAATCATATTACGGTAGTTTGTGATTTAACTCTTAATGCGCGGAGCAAAATTTACATGTATAGCAGACTGCATTCTATTTGTTCATGTTTCATAAAAAATAAGTTTGACATTTCATGTTAATCGCCTGCTTGGCAGGCGATTCACACGAAATATCAATACTTATTTTTGTAAAAAAAATAGTAATAATATTAAATACAAAAATGTTATCTGTTCTAGTAGTGTTTAGCGGTTAAAGGGTAAACGTTTAATATTTGAAACACTAGTCGTCGCCTTTATGATGTATTTATTTTCGTAATCGTATCGTGTTCTTTTTGTTTTTGCCTACCCGATATGTATATCGTAGTACACAGATATTTTATGGTAACAGTGAAAATATTGAGCCTCTAAAATTTTATATTGAGAAAGTATAATGGAATGTGAAGAAATTGTATGTAAGCATAAAAATCCTCTCATTTACTCTTTAATATATGCTTGTACTCGTAATGTCACCATTTCTTTGCTAAGGCATTCTTTATAATCTATAGCGGGCCGTTTTCGGCCCGTCAGCTACCCTGACGAGCCGATAACGGCTCGCTATAAATTTATGTAGAATGCTTACAGGGTGTATGCTTCATAGTGTGGTTTTACAGATTAGTTAGAGGACCACTATGCGGGCCACACAGATGTTTGTATCTGGAGATGCTTTAGAATAAATAATGAAATTTCGTGCGCGAACTTGAATAAAACTGGTTTAAGCACCTCAGTGTTTTTTCTACTGACATTTCCAAGGCGGTTCCTCTGTTGCAGTTCTTAGTTTATACGTTTGTTTGCCTGCACATTATGGCATCACAAACATGCCTATATAATGTTGACCCCTTTATGATAAAACTGGGGTTTATAGGGGTATTCATTGTTTTTCTTAATTTTGCTCAAAAACATAGATTGTGGGCACTCGTTAGAACCGAGGCGGTTCTAACGAGTACCCACAATCTATATTTTGAGCCGGAATAAGAAAAACTATGTATACCCCTGTCAACCCACGTTTATTCTATATAAAGTTATATAGGCATGTTATCATGATGAGTACAAGTATTGGTAAAGAACCATAATTTGTAAAAGAAATCTTCATTTTTAGGTAGTACTGGAAGAAAATAATAAATAGTATGTTTTTCGTTCATAGAACTTTGCTTTCCTCTTTGCTGTAACCTCCAAATGTCAAGGCATAGAAGAATGCATTTCGCATAGGTGTTAAAGTAATAATCAATGCATTTTTATCCCACTACGTTCTTTTCTTTTTTTTATAAAAAAAAAGCACAAAAGTATTTTTGGTACTTCAGGAACAGTCAAAATGTAAAAAAAAAAACAAAACAAAAAAAGAAAAGAAAATAACAAACAAACAAACAAAAAAAAAAAAAAAAAAAAAAAAAAAAAGAAACGACAAACAAACAAACAAAACAAAACAAAAAAAAAAAAAAAAACGTTAGGAGATATTCAGGAAAGGTCATATCATTATTTTCGCCGGGCTGAAACCCGGTTGTTTTTGTAAAATGTGTATGCATTTGGAGAACATCGGTTTTCTTCCAGTTTTTTGGGGTTCTTAGTGGGGTTGTATATAACTATTCATCCCCCACTTTTTTATTATTATTCAAAGTCACACTTTTGCAGCAGAGAACTGTGCTATTGGTAACATAGTGAAATAAAAAAAAAAAAATGGGAAGTACTGTGTAGAATGAATGTAGCAATGTGGGTTTTGCTCATTTAAAAGAGAAATGAGCAGTTTTCCCATAGGAGCCCCAGTTTGACCATTCGACCTGAAATGAGCTTGTTACTGTCAATATTCGTAGACGTTCGAATTGCTTCATTTCGTTTTTTTTTCGTCGTACTACGAAGAAGAAACAAAAGATATTTGTCTGTGTTTACGACTAGAAAATATGCATTCTTAAATCGAACGGATTATAAGCAGGTTTAATAATACAGTTTAATTTGATATTCAAGCATGGAAAGATTTGGGCCGAAAGAAAATATTATGAGTGGAGAACAGAACGAATCACTGCTACATAGATGATTTTGGATATAGTATGTTCGGCCTTGGCTATGGATGGCGACATGTAATTATGTTTGCGGGCTAGAAAACAGACGATCATAGTTGATTTTTTTACATAGCTCTAATAACGTCTAAAATGTTTTTTATCGTTAAGTATTGCGATAATTTATATAATTACAACCTTTCATAAATTGTAACTACGATCTATAGGGAGCTAAGTAATGCATAACAGATTATTTTCCCGGTGTATTGATGCTTTGCATCAATGTTTTCTTGTCTGTTTCCTGTTTTGGTTGAGCTCTTGATAGCATCGGATAAAGTTTAACTAAATTAAATGACAACAGAAAACAACATTTTGTAAAAACAGAACGAACAAACGAAGATACATTGTAGAACAAACTAATGGTGAGGAACTGCAAAAGAATTACCATTTGAAGCGGTCAAAAGTAAATACAGAGAGAAAGTTTACGAACTTCTGGAACACCCCCCCCCCACCACCACCCCCCCCCCCCCTCCTGTACATAGTATAATAGGTCTGTGACATTATCATTACGAAAACACGCCTATTCAAATATATAGAAAACTTAACCTCCAAAAACCGACAATTTTTCAGGTAAAACTGATATTTTTCTTATTTCTGCTCAAAACATAGATCGTGGGTACTCGTTAGAACCGCCTCGGCGAGGCGGTTCTAACGAGTACCACAATCTATGTTTTGAGCAGAAATAAGAAAAATAATGTATACCCCTGTAAACCCCAGTTTTACAATATAAAAGTGGGGTTTAAGGGGGTCAAAATTATATAGGCATGTTTTCGTGATGTTCCTGCCAGGTTTATATGTGAGACAGAAAACAGGCACAAAATCAATAATCTTTCTGGCAACATTTTAATTGTTGACATGTACTTGCGATGCAAAAACAAAAACATGTACATTCACACAGCTCTTACATTACATGTAAGATAATAGCTATCAGCTAAACGTTTATTTTTAACCATCTGACACACAATACATAGATGCTTTTACAGATTATTATGCAAGTGTAAATTCTAATTTTGCAATCAAAGAGGAGTAACTCGTGAGCTAATACAACATATGCGTTTCAGAATTAAAAGCACCGCAGCATGAAATTTTCAACAATTTGGCATCCAGTCTCTAGTGACAAAATATTTTTCTTATAATCTGTTTAATAATCCACTGAAATAAAACCAAAGTAATATCATGACTATAAAGGCTGGTCACTAGTGACCAGCCTTTATAGTCATGATATGTTTTTGGTTTTATTTTAGTGGATTATCAAACAGGATTATGAGGAAAAATATTTAGTCACTGGAGACTGGAGTCAGTCTAAAATCAGCCTGTGCCGCAGTTTTTACTTTTTTTTTCTAATGGAAGCTTACGATAAAAAGAAGCTCTAAGCGATCCGCAAAGGCTCTGATAAGACTGCGCGTATGCGTATGATATGAGCCTATGCTAGTCGCACATATATTGTTTTTGGGACGGAACCCGTCGGCGTCGGCATCAGCGTCGGCGTCGGCGTCGGCGTCAGTATTGACTTAAAACTTCCAGTCCGCTCAGTAGGTTGAATACCCTTTGGAATATTTTTTTATGATACTTCGCAGAAATGTAGAATAGGAAGAGATGACATGTCGCGTACAAGAAAGACAACTTTTACCTTTTTACTTTTGGAAGTTCACTTTTGTTTTGTTTGAAAATATATTTCTTGTCCGCTCTGTAACTCAAAAAGCACCTTCAGAATGTTTTGATGGTAGAAATGTAGAACAGGACAAGACAAAGTGTTGCGTACAAGAATGACAACTCTGTCTTTCTTACTTTAGCTCCCTTTGTTATATTTAACAGTGATTATGCATTGAATTCGTGTCTACTCTGTAAGTCGACTACCCTTTATAATATTTTATTATACTTGGTAGAAATGTAGAATAGGATAAAACAACGTGTCGCGTAAAAGAATGACCGGTCCGCCTTTTTTACTTTTGGCGTTACCTCCCTTTGTTATATTTGACAGTGATTATCCATTGATTTCGTGTCCGCTCTGTAAGTCGAATATCCTTTGGAATAATTTTATGATACTTGGTAGAAATGTAGAACAGGACAAGACGACGTGTCACGTATAAAAATGACAACTTTGGCTTTCTTACTTTTGGCATTATCTCCCATTCTTGTGTTTCAATTTGATTTCGTTTCAGCTCTGTAACACGGATACTCTTCATAATAGTTTAATGATACTTGATAAAATGTAGAACAGGACGAGATGACGTGTTATGTACAAGAATGACAAGTAGCTTACTTTTGGAGTTATCTCCCCTTCGTGTGTTTGAATTTGATTTCGTGTCTACACAGTAACTCCAATACCCATTAGATCATTTTAATTTACTTGGCAGAAATGTGGAACAGGATGAGACGATATGTTACGTACAAGAATGACGTTTTTGTTTTTTTGGTTGGCACGGTTGTTTGTGTGTGTGTGTGGGGGGGGGGGGGGGGGGTGGGGGGGAGGGGGCAGGGGGCGGGGGGGAGTGGGGGGGGGGAAGGGGTATTGGGGTGGGGTGCATTATTTTTCTAAAAAAATCTTTTCTTGTTATTATTAAAAATGAAATAATATATTTGGTCATGTGTGGTTTGTGTTGGCAAAGATTTTCTCACTGAATCCAAGCTACCTGTATTCTAGCCTTGACAAAGTACAATTAACAATATCATTTTACAGTATGATGCACTACGTAGGAAAAAAGTCCTTTTTCAGTTATAGGCGAACAGGGATGATCCAGACCAGCATGCACATCTGTGCAGTCTTACCTGAACAGTTTCTGTTTGTCCACATATGCTACAGTAGCCACTGATTCTGTGAGAGGGCAACGATAGCCCAGATTAGCCTGCGCGAATGCATTTCCGCAAATTGCATAAAGGCGACTTTTCGTGCGTTATGCATCATATGTTTAACATATGTGTGCATCGCCGGTACAGGTGTTATCTCTTGTTTATCATAATGTATTATTACATAAAAAGAAGTGTCGCACGTTATTAACAGCCGTGCATTAACCGGCGAAAAGCCATGTATTAACAAGGCAATTCACGCGCTGTTAACGCACGGCTACGCAACTTTCAATATGCTCGTACGGGGGCCACAGATTTGCTGCCGTTTCGAGATGTGTACTGCCCAGCCCTAGAACGAGCATAGTCAGTGGAAATTACGTTCGCCAGACATCGGTGAAAAGGCGAAACAAAATAGTGCAAGAAATAACGCGGAATGTAGCAAATGTTATCAGTTTTTATGCAATAATAGCGATCGAACATGGTTTTTCAATGCATTGACATTCGCCAGGTCCCTTGGGAGGTGTTGATAACCGCGGCCTTCGGCCTCGGTTTTCAACACCTCCTACGGGACCTGGCGAAAGTTAATGCATGAAAAACCATGTTGATCCCTATATTGTCTTTCATAGGCGTAGCACTCATTACGTACATTACACATGTGCGAAACATGCGTGACGTGCGTAAAAAATAGTTGCAATAAAGAGACATCAACTAACAAAAACTGTTTCGTTTCTTTACCATAGAGGCTGCTCTTTCCTTTAAGAGTAGCCTCTGTTTTGGAAGCAATATTACGATATTGGAAGCAATATTACGATATTACGGAGAATGAATTTTTACTGGCTGTGAGTAAAAGTAAATCTGTTCTAGCTACGCCACTGTCTTTCAACAGAACTGTTGCAGAAAATCTGTACATTGACGTTTTCTCCATCCATTCTGTTATGCTGTTTCAAAGTTAAGGTAATGTAGAATGCATATTTGACTCTTACCACGGACAGATGAAGGTACCGTCATACCTAACGCCACCTAGGGAAGCTGATAGATGTAAAATGAACGACGGCAGGCTACCTAACGACTGGAAGATCTTCATAATTTTACTCATACCAAAATTTAAAGGGAAAAACAAGGTTAAAAAAGAATGCATCTGAAATGAAAGATCTTGACAAACCATGCATATTGATGGCAAAATTCATCAGAATCGGATAAAAATTAGGACGGTAAATGACGTTTAAAGATTACAAATCTTTTGCTATCGCGCCGCGATTTTGTCTAGAGAAGAAGCTACATACACAAATACAGAGTAAAAGTAAAATATTTTTGCAAATGTCATTTATTTAGATTTTGCATATTTAATTAAGGCTTTATGACGTCTTAAAGCCTTACCGAATAGGTTCATCAGGATAGAATGTCACATACCAAATATTCATCAAGCATATCCAGTGTACTGGTAAGCAGTCCAAGTCGTGTGACGTCTCGAGGTCATAGTCACAGTCTGGCCCCGAGGTTATTAAACATTTTTCATGCCCAACTCAGCTGAGCATGAAATTTGTCATGCTAATTAATCACAAATTACTAACAGTTGGGAATTCTTCCTTGCTAAACTAGGTAGTGCATGTAAATTTCTGTGCTAATAAATATGAAAATGACAACTACTGTTGTTGACATTTTCATATTTATAAGCACAGAAAATTTCATGCTCAGCTTAACTGAGCATGAAAAAATTTTATAACCTCGGGGCCTGATGATGGTTATCGATGAGAACCGACGCCGTCACAGTAAGTGAAAATTTTATTTGGGATATTCTTGATAAATATTTGGAATAATGCCTTAAAGCCTCATTAAATATTAAAAACAGCGGCGGTCATAAAAGTGATTTCGAAGTCTTCAAACCTTAATAACTTATTTTTCACCCGAACTTTATCAGATTTGCATCACAATGCATGGTTTGACACGATAGTTTATTACTGATATATTCTTTGCCAATCTTGTTTTTCCCTTTGAAGAAATCTGTGTTACGAAATAAGAAAAAATATAAATGACTTAGAAATGGCCACACATCACGCAAACACGCCCATATTCTGTTGACACCTTAAACCACACTTTTAAAAAGTAAAACTGGGGTTTACAGGGGTATTCATTATTTTTTTTTTTATTTCTGCTCAAACACATAGATTGTGGTAACTCGTTAGACCCGCCTTGTCCTAAATATTTTTCTTATTGCCTTGTTTCAGTTAAAATGTATATAATATTTGAAAGAATAACCAATTGCAAATTTTGCACCCTTTAAAATTATGATGAGTTGGTTCAGTCAGGCGTATCGACCGGTTTTTGTGTATGGGGGTCACCATATAAAAAGTGCAATTGTACTTCACACTGCAGAAAACTGCATTTACTCGTGCACCTTGTCACTTGTTCAACATAAAAATCGTTTGCTGGTGATCTTTCTTCTTACAAATCGTGCCATTTTTCCAAATGATTTTTCTCAGAAAAGTCAGTTTAAAACGCTTGGAAGAAGCATTTCAGTCGAAGTAAGGGCCCGCGCTATCGATATGTTAGAAAATGGGGCCACGGCAAATCAAGCTGCTATGCGATTCAGAGCTACAGTGTTCAGGATTAAATCGAACTTTCGTCAAACAGGCTCAGTGAAAAAAAGGCCTAAACCTTGCAGACCGAGGTCGACTGCGGCGGTTCAAGACGTTTTCTGAGACTCACTGTCCTGAGACAGCAGTTTAAATCGTCTGTTAAACTTACTGCCAACCTTCGACGGGCTACATGAGTGTGTACCCAGCTAGCATTCTACGTAAATCTACATCGGGCCGTCATCGGCCCGTCAGCTACCCTGACGGGCCGATGACGGCCCGATATAGATTTACGTAGAATGCTGACTGGGTATCCATCCTCTTACTGTACAGAACCGACTTAAATCTGCTGGCATCAAGCCTCATAGACCTTGCCTGAGGATCAAGCTGACCTTGCCTGAGGCTCGCTTGGTGCCATCATCGTCGCCGTTGGAGAAGGAATCAGTGGAGCAAGATCCTTTGGTCAGACGAATCGCGTTTCAACGTTGACTTCTACGACCAGCGTAAACATGTATGAAGGAGAGTTGGCAAGCGTTATGTACCTGTAATCACAGCAGAACATGACAAATACGGCGGAGGCAGCGTTTTGGTTTAGGTGGCCGTGAGTTACAACCACAAAACTGAAACATGACGGCGTGGAAATACCGTGACGCAGTGCTTATCCCAACTGTACAGCCTCTTGTTGCTCAGACTGGACTAACGTTTCAGGATGATAACGTACGTCTTCATCGGGCCAGGATTGTTATAGATTACGTCCAGCAGCAGGGACTACAGACTCTACCCTGGCCAGCAAGATCGCCGGATCTCTCACTCATAGAACAGCTATGGGACGAGTTAGGGAGGAGAACTTACAAGAGACAGTCAGGTATCCGCACTCGTCAGCAACTGGGGCAAGTATTACGTCAGGAGTGGCAGGCAATTCCTCAGAGAACTGTACGGAATGTGATTAACAGTATTAGATTTCGTGTGAACGCTTGAATCGATCGTAACGGAGACCACACCAGGTATTGAGTTCGGACTGAAAAACATTTAAAGCAGTAGCTGTACATTGATTTGAAACCATGGAAACATGCCTGCTGTGATATACTTTTGAATTTGTTATCATTTTGCAGTTTACTTGTTTTTCAGAATCAATTAAAGCAAACAATTTTTTTCAAAAACTTGCGGGTTTTTAATATGATTTTCCATCACGATGGTGCATCGATCTGCTAACATGGTAAAAGTGCAAGTTTTGAACGCGTACCTTTACCCAGTATCCGACGTCGCTATTCTTAAGAGGCCATATTCCTCACAAAAATGTTGATGCATCTTTATTCAGATATGAACGCTGTTTCCAAAACCACAAAACAATTCACCATAATTTGAATATTTATAAAATGAGAGGCAAAACAAATTGGAGTCGCAATACAATTTTCCGATAGTATAGTGTATCTAAAGACCAAAAGTGGGACGTTTATAAATCTATGATCTAAAGGAGGAACTTTTCTTTGCACATGTTTCCGTACATGACAACGTACCACGGTAACATCCATTTTGACGGGGTATCACAGCCAGCATAGACCGGATAAGATATGATTCATTTTGTAGGGTACTCTCAGGAGCTTTAAATTTACAATACTTTTGGTCAAATTTAAAATTTTTCCTCATTACCTCACATTACATTTTCTGTGTTCTTGTTAAGCAATCTAACGTAAATAACAAGCTGTTTCAGGCTATATCAAGTACAAACGTTTAGAGTGCTAACGTATTTTATTAAGGTTTATGAATAAAACTAGTAAGTGCTCTGCCATTTTGTGCTGGGAAACAACTTTGGTCGACTTCCTGTTTGCTTTTCTGCACACCGACTTCCTAAAGACTGCTCTAAAATGAAAGAATATGCTCGTCTTGGTGGTGGTGAGGGGTTGGGGGGGGGGGGGGGGGGTGAAATAAAGGAGCAATTTTTTTCCTATTAGAGTAGACTCATTTTCAGAAAGGTTACAAAATAGTTTTAACAGAATTGCTTTCCCTGAAAGTGTATATATCCCCCTTGAATAGTATAGCAAAATGCCTTTCAAAAAAAAGATGTCTGCAAACGTGTGGAGGGAATGTTTCAATATCCTAGGCCAATAGACTATATTGAAAACTTTTGGCGCATATACAAACTGGCAACCCATAGGGTTGTTTATGTTTTATTTTATATAATAATTTGAGCCTGCACACGACAGAACCTACAATAAAACCTCTGCGACCAGCGAAGATTCAGATCAGCCTGCGCATGCGCGCAGTCTGATCAGAGTGTTCGGTGACCGCATGTGCCTTCTACCACCTCCGGGTTACCGAAAGAGGGATAAATGAGAACCTTTGCCATACTAGGTGGATATACAGGCTGGTCTGAGTCTTTGTTGGGAACACAGGTCTTGTTGTAGGTTTTGTCGTGCACTGGCTCAGTAATATTGCATTGGTGTACCGATAATGAGTAAATAATAACATAAATGCGTTTTATTGCAGATATACTGCTGAGCATCCTTGGTGGTCTGACGCTCTGCATGGCTGTGGTTGTTTGCATATATCTGAAAATATCGCAGAAGTAAGTTTCATAATGCCAAAAGCGTCGTTTACAGCAGCATTTATTATATTATTTTTCTTATTAGTTAGGTGTAAATCTGAAACTAGAAGAGCGACGGATATTTACGATTAAGGCGGAGACTCTCCCTAAAAGTCCAGGTTGATGAGGTCAAATTTTAAAAGATGTGATATGAGCGATTGGTTTTGGTTCACTCGATCAACTATATTGATTATGTTAATTATGTAATACCATTATTTTAGCAGTTCAAATTCCCAAAATATGGGTAGATAACCAATGGTTAATCTACGTACCCTTAAATTAACGTAAAGTTATATCTCATATGTTCAAGAAACTAAAAATATAGTGACCCGTTATCTTCGATTCCTCAATTCGCCATAGGAACATGAACAACAGATTTAATGTTACATAGTTACTTTTCTTTTTCTTCTTTCTGTGATTACGCCTCATTTAAAAACGTCTTTCTTTCCGGTCAAAAACTGGAAAATGTGGGTGCTTCAGTATTTTTTTTAAAAAAAACGTTTGCTCCACCCCTTGAACCAACAAGTCTTTTATACTGTAGACTTCCATGTTCTATTCACACATTATATGCGAGTCGGAAGCTGGTTCAGGGTGTTGTCCACATGATTATCATTGACCAATTAAATTAACCCACATATTTGTACGAAATATAGGTAATGATTATTTATAGTCACGTTATTTATGTCGCTGTGACGTCATAGTGTAATGTAAAGAGGGTTACATGTTTCTGTAAAACCTGGACTTGACATTGACAAACAGTGCAGATCCAGATCAGACGCCGTAGAACGCGGCGTCTGATCAGGGTCTGCAATGTTTGCTTAAATTACTGGGAATTAAGAAGATCATTTTCCAAGCCTACACTCAGAGACAATCGACCCACCAGTGAAATCAGTACTTTGATATTTAATTCTCAGTAATTATAACTCAGGGTGACCTGATTTGCATTGGTCAAATACTGCTTTTTCATTAATATGTTCTTAGTTATCGAAATTTCTGGCAAAAGTTTTAGCGTCATACCCAAATCTAAGCTCCAAACCAAAGTGGGGCTCCAGCAAGATAAATGAAAACATCTCAGATTTTGTTAAGTCACGAATTTGATATGCTACACAATAGTATACAACAAGCATCCTATGCGATATGGTACCCTTTTGTTTGCCGATCACTAAAACAATCCTTTATAATTTTGACCCCCCTTACACCTACTTTTATATAGTAAAACTGGGGTTTACAGTGGTATACATTATTTTCTTATTTCTGCTCAAAAACATAGATTGTGGGTACTCGTAAGAACCGCCTCGCTATGTTTTAATCAGATATATGAAAAATAGCTGAACTTTTTATCTGAAAATGGTCATTTTTTATGGTAAAATTTTCAGTATATTTGTATAGGCATGCTTTCGTAATGCATGGCTGTTTTACAGGCTGACAGAAGAGTTTGAAAAGGAAAGAAGGGACAAACAGGAGGTGCTGGATAGGTTACAATCCTATGAAAAGGACATCTCAGAACTGCGTGATAAATATGGTGAAGCCGAAAGAAAACTTGAAAAAGAAACGAAGGCTAAAGAAGAGGCGCTTGCTAGGTTAACCCTTGTCCTGCTGAACCCGGATATAACCTGCCTTTGCAAACAGTGTAGGTCCAGATCAGTTGGCTTCTGAAGAAGCCAACTGATCTGGATCTGCACTGTTTGACATTAAGTATGTTAATTTATAGCAACAATCCGAATCAAGTAATCTAATTGGCTGTAAATTGGAAGTGGGCGTGGCATCTTAATTTATTCAGCAGGACAAGGGTTAAGTATTCAGTCAACTTAATTTTATACTATTCTGTCTTTTGCATTCTGCTCATGTATACGCTAGAGGGCGTATGCAGTGTAGCAAACTTCATTACTGCTTATGAATAGTCTCAATAAAATCGAGACTCCCATTTTCAAATCCGTAGTGTATCTTTGTTTCTAATCTTTTTGACGTTTATTTAGTTACTTGCAAAATGCGCTGATTAAATGTAGTTTTCAAACAAGTATTGTCATTCGGCGGGCAGTGTGCAGGAAGTCTGATTAACCAGTTGAATAACCCATTTTTGTCACTAGGCCCTTTTTGTAAAAAAAGTTGAAATTGATTCAGTAAAACAAATATTAGATTCACCTCTATGGTTTAATTCTAATTTCACTATAGGTAAACTTTTTTTATTAAAGACTGGTTTCAAAAAGGAATAACAACTATAAATAACCTCATTGATCGAAACAGAAATTGGCATGATTTTGAAAGATTAAAAGAAGCCTACGGGATTAGGGGTACTTTTTTGAATTATTAAAGTGTCTTGAATAGTATACCTACGAGTAATGCTTGAAAAGATGTTATAAACGATAATAAAGTATACTCTGTATTAAATAAGACAAACGTAAAATGTAATTTTATGTGAACTTTGTTATAAAAAATAAACAGGGCAGTAGAAATTTCCATGATATAAATACGTATATCATTCATCAATTAATAAAGTGAAAGAAATAAAATTGAAATACTTTCAATACAAGATAAATAATAAAATATTAGTAAAAAACTCCCTTTTAAGAAAAAAAAAATAATAAAATTGACAATAATTTATGTAGTTACTGTCAGTTGCAAGAAGAGACAATAAAACATTTATTTTTTGAATGTCCAGTTGTGAAACAATTTTGGCAGTAAGTAAAAACCTGGTTGGACACTCATGTTAATGTCAGTTTTAAAATAGATGACCGTACTGTTTTATTTTCATTTCAAGGTACAAACGAACTTATTAATTACTTATATGTTATATCAAAATATTATATATACAAAAATAAATTTTCAGATAAAAGATTGCATGTTCAAGGTTTTGGGACGTTGCTGAAGCAAAAATTACAAAGTGAGAAATATATAGCATCTATTTATGGTAGACTTGACCAATTTTTAAAAACAAATGGTTACCAAAACATAACGTTTTTGAAACCCAAAATGCAATTTAGGAGAACGCCTGTCCACAGTTAAAATAAAGTTAGTAACAATAAGCCCTTGGCATACGAAATGTTAATTTATATAGCTTTTTCGTAACGAATACCAGCAGCCAGTCCAATCCGACCGGTCACCACTTTACAATTAGGTAGTTTCATGCTAAACAAGAAGATCACGGTAGTTGAAAGCGACCTTACGTGATAACTTTAGGTTTCTGACTATATCGCAGAGTATAGCGTTATCCAGTCAGACGTCTCGTCACATGCGCGAGTGCATTAGAATGTTTTATCATTTGGTTTGTCTTGATAACTGTGGCAGTAACGGTCAACAGCAGACCACATTAATACGAAAAAAATGTCGGTGTTACTACTGGCGACGTCACTAAAAGTTGATATCTAATTTTAGAAACTAATGTACACTGGAAAGCGCTTGCAAGCCAGTGTATATCACGATCTATGGACTGGGCTAAAGGCGGCTCTGAGCCAATGAAAATCTATCTATTTATAACTTATATTATAACAGATGATAACATGCCTTCGGACATGTGCGCCCAGCGAAGATTCAGATATATATATATGAGGCGACGAAGTAAAAAAGGTAGTTTCTTACTTTAAAGAATTTGTCTATGTTTTGACAAAATACCAAAATACCTTCATGCTTTGTCTGTTTAGGTTGAGTGCAAAGATCTCGCGGGATCTTACTGACAATAATCCTTATCTCGTGGACCTAAGTGACGTCAACAGACCGACCAACCTAGTTGAGAAGTTTTCTTCTTTGTACGATAATGAATGGACATATGCTTTTGATGGGCTCCAGATGCTATCTGGTTATGAAGACGATGTTAAAGTGATACAGCAGTTACTGAATATTCTTATGGTAGTACCTTTTAAAACTCACCATAGAGCAGGTTTTCTTGCACTTCTGATTAGGAAATCCAGAATTTTATCCTGGGATAGAAAATCTTATCCTACCTAGGTTATCCGTCCTAGGGTAAGATAAAAATCGAAAATTCTCACTTATTTGATATGCATAGGTTGTAATGGACTTCCCGTACGCCATCGTTAAGGTTTATGTCACTGAACGTAATGACGCCATTAAACGTCTTAGTAATGTCATAACTATATGGTGGACGTCAGCAATTGAAGTTACTGCATTATTTAAAAAATCTACGTTCAGACATGAAAGGTGTGCAAAAAACAAAAAAATGAACCTATCTTGGGTGTGAGGGGCTGATAGAAAAATCCGTCCCTCGCGATCACAGTGTGACATCAATCGGCAAGCCTCGTGATGCCAGACAGTGATCCTCGGGACGGATTTTTCTATCTTCCCCTCACACTAATAATATGTACATTTCTTTTTATTTCCTTTGGGTTTACATTGAACCCATTATGATTTCTCTGAAAATCGAATACCGTTTAAGCCGGTTCTAGGAAGGATGGGGATTGGTTGTACGGGTGTATGGGGGTGAGGGGTTGGGGCGGGGGCGGGGTGCGTTCACAGCCTTGCAAATTACACTACTGTTTACAAAGATACTTAATAAAACCGAGTCTTCGATTTTCGTTCTTTTGTGTCATTGCGAAAACACGCCTATTCAAATATATTGAAAATTTTACAACCAAAAAAGGAAAATTTTCAGATAAAAAAATTCTGATATTTTTCATATTACTGCTCAAAACATAGATTCTGGGTACTCCTTAGAACCGCCTCGCCGAGGCGGTTCTAACGAGTACCCACAATCTATGTTTTTTTAGCAAAATAAGAAAAATAATGTATACCTTGGAAACCCCAGTTTTACTATATAAAAGTGGGGTTTAAGGGGGTCAAAATTATATAGGCATGTTTTCGTGATGGGTTGTTGTTTCCAAATGCAACTTTTTAGATTTTCATTATATTAAGGCCAATCAAGAACTGTATCATGTTTTTGCTCAGACCGGATTTTCTTAAGTATGGCCACGCATTCAAATGTGTCAGTTGCTACTATATTTGTACATATTGCTTGTAACAAGGAGAATTCATACACTTTTAACCCTTGTCCTACTGAATAAATTAAGATGCCACATCCTATTCAAATTTTCAGCCAATCAGATTGCTTGATCCAGATTGTAGATATAAATTAAAATTCTGAATGGCAAACAGTGTAGATCCAGATCAGTTGGCTTCTTCAGAAGCCAACTGATCTGGATCTACACTGTTTGCAAAGGCAGGGTATATCCGGGTTCAGCAGGACAAGGGTTATGAAAGACAACGCGGTGAAATATGCTTTGTACCAATTCTGAAAGGGTCTACTTTAACAGAAAAAAACATGTTCTCTTTGGGAACAAACTATTTTCTTTTAAGAAGAAGAAGAAGAAGAAGAAGGGATCTATATAATATACAGGATTGCATACAGGATGTTACAAAACTGGATCCCTTGTAAAAATGGTGGGAACTCTACCTAGTATATCAAAGTCCCTTTGACATACTAAAGCCTAGCGTCCCTTAAAAGGGATACCAGCAGACAGTGTAGTCCCAGATCAGACGCCGCAGAACGCGGCATCTGATCAGGGTGTGCACTGTTTGCTGTAAAAACAAGAATTTCTATAAAACATGCTAATAATAATAATAATAATAATAATAATAATAAAACGTAACCAGACCCTCCATCTACTGAAATGGATCTATTCAAATAGTGTTGAGGTAGAAGAGTCCATTCGGCTTAAATGGGTTAAATATTCCTTTCAGGTTTGCTACAAGATCTGCCGCGAGACGTCTTTGAAACAATTAGAATCCGGGCTAAGATTAAGCAACAGCAAGATTCAATTTGTAAGTATAGTAGGAGTGATTATGATGAAGATAATTCCAACTCGATAGGTTTCTTCGTGTTTCTGTTGTTTCCGTTGAGTCCTCATCTTTGCTTCATTGTGGGCTTTATCCATATTTATTTCTTGTTGCCCACTGTGATTCATGGATCGGTTGGTGGACCTCCACGCGGGCCGAGCAAATGTGTGTGTGTGTTTGCCACTGTAGGGGCTGGACTGGTACAAGGGTTGGGGTTCTGTACGGCTGGTTTGCAACCTCAACCCTCAACCCATGCACACAGTAATATATTACTGACCGTTCCGGGGCGGTGCTTTCATTGTGATGCTTTTTGTTGAGCGTTACGTGGTGTTCCGCTTGCAGGTGTTTTTTTTTTTTTTTTTTTTTGACAATTGTGTAGGTTAGAGATATGTTCATTTGGATTTGGATGGCGGGGTTGCCCCCATTTTCCGGGGTAGGTGATAGTTGCCAGCTCTGCTTACCATATATTCTTTTTGCGGCTGTTTGGTTGTATCTATCCGTCTTTCCCTTTGGTGTGGAGCTTGGTGTGGGTCTGCTTCAGTCAGTTCCTGTTTTCACTTATCAAGAAAATAATAATAATGATGATGATGATGATGATGATGATGATGATGATGATGATGATGATAAAAATAATAAACAAAAGGAGTGCGTGTCAATATGTATCGGACGGACATTTAAAGGGCATTGGACAGCTAAAAATGAAGGTGAGTACTAGCAAAGATAACTAGTCTACACAAACAAATCTTTCAAAGCCACAAAACCTGTTCATTTTTTCTCTACAATTTCACTGTTCATGTGTTATAAATGTATGGTCTTCTTATAATCCGAAGCACCAATAGTGAATCATTGTTTCACTTAAAAAAAAAATAAATAAAAAAAGTGAAAATACCCAGGTAATTCCACAATCACGAAGCACAGCCTTCCCAAAAGAAGGAGAGCATCACGAAAACATGCCTATATAATTTTGACCCCCTCAAAACCCACTTTTATATAGTAAAACCGGGGTTTACAGGGGTATACATTAGTTTTCTTATTTCTGATCAAAAACATAGATTGTGGGTACTCGTTAGAACCGCCTCACCGAGGCGGTTCTAACGAGTACCCACAATCTATGTTTTGAGCAGAAATATAAAAAATATCAGAGTTTTTTATGTGAAAATTTTCAGTTTTCGGAGGTGGAATTTTCTATATATTTGTGTAGGCATGTTTTCGTAATGAATAATGACAAAACAAACGCAAAATATGAAACCACCGACGTACAAAGAAAGAAGAACTACAACAGAGAAACCGCCTTGAAACGGTAATGATAATGAGTAATGATATACTTGCGAATATGGCCGACCTCGGGGGCTCAGTTGGATGCGCGTCTGACTGGAGACAAGGAGGTCGCGGGTTCAACTCCGCCGAGGTCGGCAACATTCTTTCGTGGAGATTGATCTTGAAATATTTTCTACGGTCATTCTCTCAGTTCCGCTTATTCAAGGAGGAGGCCAGTTGTCAGTTTCTGGCGAAAGAATGTGAACAATACTGATTAATCGCTTAGAGGACTAAGCCTGCCCAGTAAACGTGTGGTTAGGAAACTGACCGCGCTCGACATGACCCCATTGGGTTGACTGGGCCGTAAACCCTCAACGCAAAAAAAACAAAAAAAAACAAAAAAAAAAAAAAAAAAAACAAACAAAAAACTTGCGAATATGAGCAAGCATGTTTTCGCACACCTTTCATTGTCAACACGAAAACATACCAATATAATTTTGATCCCCTTAAACCCCACTTTTATATAGTAAAACTGGGGTTTACAGAGTATACTTTTTTCTCATTTCGAAAACACAGATTGTGGGTACTCGTTAGAACCGCCTCGGCGAGGCGGTTCTAACGAGTACCCACAAACTATGTTTTGAGCAGAAATATGAAAAATATCAGATGTGTTAAACAGAAATATGAAAAATATCAGAATTTTTAACTGAAACTTCAGCTTTTGATGATGAAGTTTTCAATAAATTTGAATAGGCATGAAAATATATATAAGCTTGTTTGTTTTCTATCTCTCTGGGAGGGCTAAATGATCTTTCATAAAAAAGACAATTATGGGAAAAATAATAAAAAAATGTGTATATGCAAACTGGCCATGATATTTCAAATCACAAAAAAACGTTTCTTTATCAGATTTATTAAATGCCATTACAATATGATGACTGCATAAGTACCCTTTTTATACGTTTTTTTAATGTTATAATGAGTCAGAGGACAACATACCAAAATCGTATTTCGGAAAATCATTAAGCCATTTATGCCTAGCGTCCCATAAAAGGGACAATTGCGCACAGTGTAGACCCAGATCAGCGTATCTGGGTCTACACCGTTTGCATTTAGGAAAGGAATTTCTATTATATATGGTAACAATAAAAAAATAACCAGACATTCCTTACATCGAAATGAATTTGTCCATAGATTAATGGTAGAAGAGCCCCCCAGGCATAAATAGGTTGTCGATATACTCAAGGACAAAATTTTGGGATCTCGAAACAGACATACATAGACCCAAACTAAATGTGGTATAATCAGTCGCCCATGGAAAGTAAGCATTACTTGGTGAGCATTCAATTTTTCGGTCACAAAGGTTGTAAATACAAAATGAATATCAAATAAATCCAATCATTGGCAGCCGATTCTTCCCAAAACCACCTTTTAAATTCTCTATCTAAACTAATATTAAATTGCTATACATCTTTTTGTATATTCAAGGACAATATTCCAGCTGAAATGAAGAAAGTTGTCAAAGACACACGGAAGAAGAAGTTTAGCCAAGATATTCCAATGCTTTATGAGGTATGCCGGGCCCATAGTGGTCATTCTTGTTTTTTTTTTTTTTTTGTCTTCTAGCTTCAGATCGCTGTCGAGCCCTTTGAAGCTTTGAGGACCGAACATACTCGTATATTTGTAATTTGGAGAAGCGCGAGGTTTCCCGCAAGTAATTTTTTTTTAACTGACCTAGGCGATACCTCTATGCTTCGTGATAGTGGCACATCCTAGGTATCTTCACTTTTATTACAGGGATCAAACATGGGGTTTCATCCACGTTCGACCGCTATTATTGCATAAAAATTGAAATCATTTGCTACATTTCGCGTTATGTATTGCCCTTTTTTATTTCGTCCTTTCAATGATGTCTCATGCACGCAATTTCCACGGACTTTGCTCGTTCTAGGACCGAGCACTAAACATCTCGTGACGGCAGCAATTATGTGGCCCCGGTACAGACATATTGAAAGAAGCGTAGCCGTGCATTAACAGCGTGTGAATTGCCTTGTTAGTACAGGGCTTTTCGCCTGTTAATGCACGGCTGTTAATAACGTGCGGCACTGCTTTTTTGCAATAATTTTGTATAATGACTGGATACCTTTCGTTTTTTTTATAAGGGAGACAATTTTTGCGACTTGCTGTTTGCTTTGATTTCTTGTACGCCAAACCGCCTCTGAAAAAGTGCCTTCTCTAGAAGGAAAGAATTGCTTCTTAGGGGAGAACATCCCTTCCTCTCCAAGATTCAGAGCAAATTCTTTTCTTTTAGAGTAGACTCATCTTTGAAAAGGGAGACAAGACAAATTTAATACAGTTGTTGTCAAGAAAGTGTATAAGCTCCTCTTAAATCATGTGATGGAAGCTGTCATATATCTTCGTCTTGGGAACCTGGCCCTGAGGTCAAATTACTGACAATTGCAATTTTTTCTTGTTAAATATAGCTGAGCATGGAAATTTCTAAGCTAATTAATATAAAAATGCCAACTATTTTCATATCTATTAGCAAAGAAAATTTCATGCTCAGCTGAGTTGAGCATGAAAAAGTTATAAAACGTCGTAGCCTGGTTGTTAGAAATCAGCTGTATTAACTCTTGACATCACAAAAACATGCCTATATAATTTTGATCCCCTTAAACCCCACTCTTATATAGTAAAACTGGGGTTTACAGGGGTATACATTATTTTTCTTATTTCTGCTAAAATACATAGATTGTGGGTACTCGTTAGAACCGCCGCGCCGAGGTGGTTCTAACGAGTACCCACAATCTATGTTTTGACCAGAAATATGAAAAATATCAAAGATTTTTATCTGAAAATTTTCAGTTTTTGGAAGCGAAATTTCTATATATTTGAATAGGTGTGTTTTCGTAATGAAGACATGTTATGATCCATAGTACAATGTTAATTTATTCAAGACTAGTGGGAATGTCAAGTCTTATTTGTATCGTCGTATTGTCGTTTTTTTTTTTTCATCTTCCTTGGCGGGACATAATGTATTTTTTTGCGTTAAAGGCTGCATATACCTAAAAAATAGACATTTTATTATCCAAGAAAGGTTTAATAAATATATATATGGTATTAATGTTGCCTACATCAGTTCATCGATACGATAAAAAAGAATATTTCATTTATAATCCTCTTCAAAAACGAGAGACTAACTGAAATTTACAGGCTGTCAGATTCCACATTTTATGATCGCATTAATACCATATATCAATTTATGAAATCTTTCTTGGATAAAAAAAGTGTCTATTTCTGAGAGTAATGGAGCCTTAAACTTGGTATTAATATACTTTCAGGGGAGGCAAAATAGAAATACTGGGCCCAGTTGTTCAAAACTAAAGATGTCGTTAGTTAACGTATCGTTTAAACTTATTAGACTCATTAGATATAAAATAAACACTAATCTTTTTGCTGAAAAAAATGTGAACAAAAGCTACTCACATGTTTTTCAGCAAAAAGACTTGTGAATTAGGTATTGTACTTACCAGAACAATTAACATTTGACCAATAACGAGCGCGTTAAGCTAACGACGCTTTGAACAACTGGGCCTGTCCAAGAGGAGCCACAATCACAGAACATATCCTACCATCACGAAAACATACTTATAAAATTATGACCCCCTTAAACCCCACTTTTATATAGTAAAACTGGGGTTTACAGGGATATACATTATTTTTCTTATTTCTGCTCAAAAACATAGATTGTGGGTACTCGTTAGAACTGCCTCGCCGAGGCGGTTCTAACGAGTACCCATTATCTATGTTTTGAGCAGAAATATGAAAAATATCAGAATTTTTATCAGAAAAAATTCAGATTTTGATGGTGAAATTTTCAGTATATATTTGAATAGGCGTTTTCGTAATGCTATAACACCAAGAGAAACAAACTAACACGGACAGCGGACACCTTACAAACTGACTGCGCGGGTGCTGGCTGATTTGTGTCATTACTTCCCGCACATGTCATCAGTTACATTGATTCACTTGTGGCTCTGGTAACATGGCCCAGAGGTTATGACACCTTTTTCATGCTCAACAGCTGAGCATGAAATCTGTTCTGTTTATATATCTTAAAATACTGACAAAATTTTCAAACCTCTTTCAAGCTCAACTCAGCTGAGCAACCTCAGCTGAGTTGAGCATGAAAAAAGTGTTAAATGTTTGGTATTTTTATTTTTATGACCAAGTGAAATTTCATGCTCAGCTGAGTTGAGCATGAAAAAAGATTTATAACCTCGGGGCCTGTTCACTGCGGACATGATTTTTATCTGTTGGTAGATTGTCTTTATCTTTCCTCTCAGGGCAAATTCAGCAGACCTCACATTGATGAATTTTTATTATTTTTTTTTCTAGGTAAAAGGCTTTGACATCTCATGCAATTTGTCTGCTTAGGAGACAATTTGCTTGAAATGTCAAAGCCTATTTTCTCGGACCAATAAGAAAAAATATTTTAAAATGTCCTTTGCTGATTTTTTTTTACCCCGTTTTCTAGGAGTCAATCATGGTGATAAGTTATTCCTCTCGTAAATTGTACGGGAAAATGCGGACCGAGCCATGCGAAAGCATGTATTCGAGCACATTCGGACAGCGAGGACCCACGTCAGTCTGCGCATCCGCGCCGTCTGATCAGGGCCTTTGCTTGCCGCAAGCAGAATAATTGGTGAAATGGAGAACTAATGCCAGGACGAGACTTTGTACATGCGCGAGATGAAGCTTAATCTGTGCATTTTGCGCATGCTCGAAGACACATTTTCGCTCGGTGTCCTATTTCAGATAGTTATGAAGAATATAGAAAGAGAACGAAAGGATTTATTGAAATCCGAACAAGTGGAGATGTACATCCAACGTTGTACAGAGATATGCTGGCTGATGGCGATCCAAGACCCACCAATGGCTCTTTATCTGAAACTAGACAAGAATGCAAAATATGAGAAGTCGCTATACAGGGAATTTACCAAGCACGGGAATTTTGTAGACTATATCGTCTGGCCCGCTGTGC
This sequence comes from Anodontia alba, assembly GCA_964016985.1. Lineage (NCBI taxonomy): Eukaryota > Metazoa > Mollusca > Bivalvia > Lucinida > Lucinidae > Anodontia > Anodontia alba. The sequence goes on along the minus strand of OZ024826.1, from coordinate 96,207,474 downwards.
TAATACAAGATGGAGGTAGCTTAATGTGCAAAGGAATCGTTCAATGTCGTAATGGTAATGATATGTCGTCATCTGACTGTGATACAGTGCGCATCATTATCCCTGAGGAGCAGGAGTCACTGATTAGGATTTAACTCTGCTACTGTCCAGGCGTAATAATAGGCTTTTGCAAACAGCATAGACCCAGATGAGACGGCTCAGTGAGCCGTCTCATCTGGATCTATGCTGTTTGCCATTCAGTCTTTCAAATTTACATGTAAACGTCTTTCCAAACGATACTTTGTTAAAATAAAAAAAGCAGACGACAAATGTCGTCTGAAATTTGGCGCCAAAAGAGAGTTAAAGGGATCTTGATACACGTAGTAGATTTTGTGTCAAGTAATACAATTAAATACAATTTTCATGAGCCGCGTGGCTTCCATAACCACACCGCATCGCGTACTTCACTATAGTGTAGTATATATATATATATATATATATATATATATATATATATATATATATATATATATATATATATATATATATATATATATATATATATATATATATACTACACTATAGTATATATATATATATATATATATATATATATATATATATATATATATATATATATATATATATATATATATATATATATATATATATATATATACTGTAGTGTAGTGTAGTCTATAGTTCTGTTGTTTTTTTTTTTGTTTTTTTTTTGTTTTTGTTTTTTTGTGACCATTGTGCTCTCCGAGATCTGAGAAAATGTGTGAGATGTGTGGCGGTCTTGATACTTCCATATAATACTTCCATATAATTCATTATAGTATGGTTTATATTCTTGTCGTCTGTGATCACTGAGTCGATCCCTGGATTTCATAAAATAAATGAGGGTCACTGATGAGGCCTTAATGGCTCAAAATAGCTAGTCTGGCCCAGAAAATATGACAGTTCAGGTGTTTTCGCATATTATTTGAGTGTGATCATTGCTCACAAGGGTCGTGACGATACAGGTTCAGTTAAAGCGAAATACATGCAGCATTTTACAAGTTGGCATAGGAATTCATTTTTAATTGTCGTTCTATAGCTTATGACATGAACAAATCCATCGGACAAATCGAACGAATTCTCATCTCCTTTTAGAATATAATTAATATATTGTAACGAGACAAGTTAGGTTGGATGAGATGTCACTTTATTGTGCTTCTATTTTACGAATTCTTCTGTATCTTCTATACTTTACAATGTACAAGCGCACTGAATGTTTCATACTCATTGCCGTGCAAAGATACATTGTACGATTCGAAAGTTCGCATTACGAAAACACGCCTATACATATACATTGTAAATTTTACCGCTGAAAATATGAAAATATTAAGATGAAAAACTGTGATATTTTTCTTATTTTTGCTCAAAATATAGATTGGGGGTACTCGTTAGAACCGCCTCGGTGAGGCGGTTCTAACCAGTACCCACAATCTATGTTTTCAACAAGAAATAAGAAAAATAATGTATACCCCTGTAAACCCCAGTTTTACTATATAAAAGTGGGGTTCAAGGGGGTCAGAATTATATAGGCGTGTTTTCGTGATGGGAAGTTCAAACAATAAATGTAGCCTATGTATCTATACGCAGCATTTCCTACAAGACTGCTTGTCTTTCCAGCAAAGACTCAAATAAGCCTGCGCATTTCTCCAGGCTGATCAGAGCTTTCGCTGTCCGACTTAGACGCTTTCGATCCATTGCTACGCACAGGGTGTCCCGCGAAGGCTCTGATCAGACTTCGCAGGGCGCATATGCAATCTTGTAGGAAAAGACATGCCCGGCGGCATATGGGAATATAACTGGAATACTATATAATACTTTCATAATTGTTTTGTGTTCCCCCTTGATCTTTTTCTATCTACCATACCTTACCTTTGTTTTGTTTCTATAAATGATTCATCTTTTATGGAAAAAAGAATGTTTATTGTACATATATATGTGTAATTATGATCACAGAATTAGTTTTTTATGACTTGTTGAAAGACGAATTTGTATAAGACGCATGACATTTTTTTAAATACAAATTGTAGATTGAATTTACTGTTTGTTATTGTATGTCGTTTTCCATGTATGTAGCTGATGATAAATAAATAAAATGTTGTTAAACAACATAAAATGGTTTCTAATTTTTTCGCGTGTTTGTGGTTTTTTGTTTGTTTGCTTTTTTTTTCCCTTTTTTTTACTGTTGCTTTTTGTCCGCGCCCATCACAAAAACATGCCTATATAATTTTGACCCCCTTAAACGCCACTTTTATATAGTTAAACTGGGGTTTACAGGGGTATACATTATTTTTTCTTATTTCTGCTCAAAACATAGACTGGGAACTCGTTCAAACCGCCTCGACGAGGCGGTTCTAACGAGTACCCACAATCTATGTTTTGAGCAGAAATTTGAAAAATGTCAGAATTTTTTATCTGAAAAATTTCATTTCTTGGTGGTAAAATATTCAATATATTTGAATAGGCATGTTTTCGTAATGTAATCTAACTGTTTGCTATTGCCCCGGTAGCACTTCATTACAAAAACACGCCTATTCAAATATATTGAAAATTTTACAACCAAAAACGGAACATGTTTTGATATAAAAATTCAGATATTTTTCATATATTTGTATTCAAAACATTGTGGGTACTCGTTAGAACCGCCTGAGCAGAAATAAGAAAAATAATGTATACCTTTGTAAACCCCAGATTAACTATATAAAAGTGGGGTTTAAGGGGGTCAAAATTGTATAGGTATGTTTTCGTGATGTTATGAAAGGTCATGGACTAGACCAATACTATTTTCATGGTATTTTCACTACCTAGTGCTATTTTGACTAAAACCCGGGACTAATAGGAACGCTATGACGGCACACCACATTTATGTAGATATTCTAAAATGTTACCATTGCAGAACTTTATTCAAAATTATAGGGTATACAGTCGAACCTCAATGGCTCGAACATCCTTGGGACCATGGAAATTCGTTCGAGGCATGGGTAGTTCGAGTCACTGAGGGTAATCATGGCGCCAGTACAGGAAGCAAATAGTGATACTTTAGGGAAATCTTTTCGATTTTCTACACAAAGTTTGTATATTGAGTGTACTCATTATAATTGCCTCGATGAGACGATTCTAATGAGTACACACAACATACAAAGCCATTATAAAATCAGAAAAAAATCCCTAAATATTTGTTTTCTTGAGCTATTTGAAGGATTTTGTAGGGACTGAAAAAAAAGTTCGAATCATCCACGGTAAACGAGCCATCCGTGTTCGAGCCATTGCGGTACGTTATACTGTATATTAACCTTCACAATTTCTCTTTTTAAAGTGGGCGGATACATTGATACTGGTAAACGCAATTTATAGCATACCTGGTACATCCTGACAAAAAATTAATATTCGTAACTTCTTGTTTTGGTTTTGATCAGGCAAGCCTAAAACGAAGTGAAATTATCTGTAATTATCTTTAAAGGTGTTGGCCATTTCTGTAGAGGGGAACGTGCCGAAATCTAATTTGTTCCTCTCGCATTCATCCTTTGCACTATAGAATGTAACTGAAAATAGCTTACCTTGAACTATGGCAGCTATGTAATATACATTTCAGGGTAAATGGAATTAATTATTGTCCTTATACAGCTCCATAATTAATGGTTAAGAGTTTATTACTGGGTATGTCTAGGCTTCCAATTTTTCTTTTAATTCAAAGAACAGGCTTAGTATAGCAAACTAAATGAGAGAGAAAAAAAAAAAACACCACTGTCACCAGCATTTTTTGGGATTTATTTTGGTGACTAAATGTAGCAACCCCTCATATTGGCACTTTAAAATTTTGAAATTTCACCACTTCTCCTTTTGGCTCCAGCAAACACGAATAGGAACATTTATTTCTTTGTAACTATCAGGAAATTACACACAAACATTTTTTTGCCAAAAAAGAATAATAAATTTTAATTGGTCTTTATTATTAACCAATCACAGGTCGCCTTACACAATATTTGCACCACTCAGAAGTCCTGACACAATTGGTTCACTGTGCCCTTCACATGGCGTTTTAGCGTTATTATTACCCTACTACTAGGTGACTGAGTGATTGAGGTATGTATCCAAGAATTCGGACACCTTGCCCATTATCATAATTGTTTTAAAATTTGAACACATCCTTTTTGCTACCTCTTGATTGGTCTAAAAACTGTATGATGATGAGTAAACAGTGTACCGCATTTACCCCAAGTATTGGAACACCTTAACCCTTTACCATACTTGTGCTAAAATTTGAAAAAAAGGTCTATTTTATGTTGATGTGTCTAAAATACAGCTAGACTAAGCAAACAGTGTAGACCCTGATCGACAAGGTAAACATAGTAATCTATGGTTTGTGCGTCAAACAAAGATTTGATTTGGTTTGGGTTTTTACTGACTGTTCAGCGTCATGCAGAGCCGGACCGTTAACACTCACATTTTGCCTGAGCAGGATTCGTCCTCTAGCTTTTAACCAAATACTTTGTGCACATTTTGCCAGTAATCGACAACTTTCCTTTTTGAAGCAGCAGAAAGTGGAGATTGACCACAGAGATGATTTGATTAACAATATCTACGAAAATAATATAGCTGAGCTGGAATTCAAACTTGCAAATTTGAATCTGTAGTCAGACGCGCTACCGATGGGGCTATGAAGCCCGGCAAGCACTGAGTACTTACTGCCCACAATCGGTCTTTGGTATCTACTGAACTCCCAGCAGAGAATCTGATCATACTGTGCGGGATGTACAGGCTAATCTGACTGCTCGCCTTGAACACATGCCCCAGGGTATTTTATTTTAAATTTGGGCTCAAATACGTCAAGGCAACTAAAAGTGATAGAAATTTTCAAACTTTAGAATCATCACAGTTGTCAACGTAATAAAGGCATTCTTAATACTTAACAATTCCATTTGTGAGGGAGCATAGTACTAATAGCACGTTCACCAAAAAAAAAAAAAAAAAAAAAAAAAAAAAAAAAAAATTCAAAATGAACTTGGCTTGCTAGCATATGAGGATTCGTAAGGCACTATGCATAGTGTACTATAGCTGAAATGGTATACACTGGAGTCCCTTGGACAAGGCCATTGAAATGGTTGCATGCATCACATATTTTTGCTGAAGAAAAACAAATCTTAAAAAAAGTGGTAGACTTGTTTTGATCATAGATACTTTAGGAATACATCACAAACAATTAATTATCTAGAGCCACGATTGAAGGGAAAAATAATCCCAACCATCTGCTTTATCAGATGATAGTTCATCATTGAATACGGATTCAGATGTTTCATGTGACACACAAGCTTTTAGTGATTCATTTGAAGGCGTCCTCTATAGAATACATGTATATGAGTCAAAACAGAATGGAACATCGCAGAATTTGTCTGATCCTGGCAGCAAGATGATCTCCGGACCTGACTAGCTAGAAAGTCACCTAATTATTTCGCAAGAGGTTACACATCATGAAAACACGCGTATATATAATTTTGACCCCCTTTAACCCCACTTTTATGTAGTAAAACTGGGGTTCACAGGGATATGTATTGGTTTTTTCATATTTCTGCTCAAAACATAGCTTGTGGGTACTCTTTAGAACCGCCTCGAGGAAGCGGTTCTAACGAATACCTACAATCTATGTTTTTGAGCAGAAATAAGAAAAATATCAGGAATTTTTATCTGAAAATTTTCATTTTTTGTGGTAACATTTTCAGTATATTTGAATAGGCAGGTTTTCGTAATGGCTGAAAACATGACCCGTTCTTGTTTTCAGAGTGTCAGCTCAGCGGCGAATTCTTCAAGAATCGACAAAGATTATAGGCAAGAAAAAACAAGGTTCAGTAGCAAACATCCGCTGTAAATCACGGAGTTTTTTCGGGTAATGACCAGGTTCGGCGCAGTATGACGATGCCAGTCTTTACCTCCACGCCCATTGTCCAACGACAGGACGGCGCTACCGTGGATACAGCAGCGAGAATATCTATTCAATCATGAACAGAATAGATCAGCTTGAAAGCCGTATTAAGACTATGAAAGGGACATATTACAGCAGATGGAATGTAAAATGAACGAGTTAAAAGCATCACACGTACGCATAATAGAAACTTTGGGTCCAAACAAATCGTATGCAAATGCCGTCAATTCTTCAAAACAGTAGAAAATGGATTTCAGCATTCTTTGGAAGTCTCTCAAGTCACATTAAACTCGTGCTATAGGGTACGGGGACCAGTCTAAAACCAATAATCACAAGTCAACGTCTGAAACACATCTGAAAACGGTTTTTACCCGTAAAAATAGGTCACTACAGACAGGATCAACAGCGGAGATAACCCAATAGAATGTTCCAGCGCCGACACAACAAAATGTTCCACTTACAGCCCAACACCATGTTCCAGCAACAACCCATCAGAATGTTCCAGTACCAACCTTGCAGAATGTTGAAGCGCCAAACAGTCCCTTAGCATGTTCAAGTTCGGTTTCCTCTTCCTCTTGGGGTCTGGGATGGGCTGCGTTTGTGATTGTGGCACTCCCTGGACTTTTCTCTTACCTTTTTGTTTCGTATAATGAACCGTAATCTACCGATCAGACGCCTTCTGATGAGAAATAATTTTGATACAGCACCTCAAAGTAGTACCGGAAATTTGATTTTCGTCAGACCCAAGAGAACATTGCTTATTGGCGATTCTATCCTAAAGGTATCAATAATAAAGGTCTGGCAAGTGATGTGAAAATCTGTGCAAAAGGTGGAGCAGCTGTAAATGACTTATGGGACGAATAATCAGTTTATCTTCTGAAGTGGTTTGCGCAGATTATAGTCTATATAGAAGGAAATGACTGCTCAAATAGAATGGATACACACGTATTTGAAGAAAAGTAAATCAATTGGTTAGCTTTGTAAAAAGTGCTAACAAGGACTGCTTCATATACCTAAGTAAAATAGCATCCCGCGTCGACGTAGATGTAGCAGTCTTCAATACTTCGATTACGCAAATCGTGGATCACTGGGCACCAAGTAAAATGCATACAGGATTCCCATGATCTATTCTTCGGACGAAACAGCCTTCCATCTAGTCGTAATTACTTTCAAAATGGGGTTCATCTGTCACATTATGGCACAAAAAGACTCCTAGACTCTTTAAATAGGCATGTGAACATTGTAAAAGACGTCAATCAATGTACATTCCGAGCAGCAAGATTACAACAGAAGGCAAACAGACAGGGAACCAGCGGTACCAGCTACCCTGATAGACATTATCATAACAGTGACAGGGATCTGAAAAGTAACGGGCGAAGAAGGAGCAACAATCACGTTTGCTATGGTTGTTACTTGCCTGGGCATATTGTGTCTGAATGTTGGTGTGAACAATAGGACATTGGCTCAGAAGCTCACCGTGAACAAAATGATAAGATTTCAGATCAGTTACATGACTATATACAGTTTAATGTTTATGAGCATGTATGTTGTGATTGCGATATGTTTCAATGTTCTTGTCCTGATAGTGTGCTGGAGTCAGAATCAAACTTTAATCAACATATATCACCTGAAGCTTTAGATACGAACTGTAACCAGTGCATCAGTCTCGAATATGTACCTATCGGTCATAATAGGACAAAAACTCTTATTAACAATCAATCTATAGCTGCTATGTCGCATAGCAACTCCAGCGGATCTGTCTTTGAGCAATCTGGTCTTTCGGATAGCGAGCATGAGCATTCCCTTTCATTTAATTTAGCTAGTAAGGGCATAAATATATGGTCATTTAAATATACAAGGCATCTGTGGTGATCAGTTAAGCCAGTTTTTGGAATAAAATGTGTTATTAACATCTCCAGCTAATAGTAATTGACATATATTTGGATTGAATGAAACTAAGTTAAAAGAAGATAAATCTACGGACGTTTTTTTTTTTTCTTTTTTTCTTTTTTTTTTAAATTAACGGATTTCAAACGCCTCTTAGAAAGGATAGTTATTTTAATGGCGGTGGAGGTTTAATAGCTTATGTAAGAAATGGTATTAACGCCATACGAAGGAAAGATTTCGAAACCAACACCATATCGTTCCTTTGGTTAGAAATATCACCCTAAAACAGTAAATCATTTTTAGTAGGAAACATATACAGACCACCGGATTTAAAAGTAGAATATAACGATAGATTTGCGGATTTTATGGATATTGTCATTAACGAGGATAAGAAATTTGGTTTGTTGGCCTACAATGTGGCAGTTTCTAAAATTGTTTCTATGTTTTTGCCAGTGGCGAGCCATAAGTAGGCCTCCAAAATCCCGGACATACGCTTCTACTTACATTTCCTTCGTTCAGGCCTGTGGGCATGGTGGGCGAAGCTTGCTTACCAAGTAATGCTTACTATCCGCGGACGCCTGATTATACCTTTATTCTGGGGTCCATGCCTGTTGGTCTGAACATTCTGATTTGTCATTTGTTTACGGATTTATGAGATTGATTTATGGCTTGGGTACCATGACCACAAATACTACTTGTTAGGCGACCTTAATAAAAAAATATTAAATGAAGAAATTGATAGTGACTGGGGCAATTTTACAACGTCTTTAGGGCTTACTCAGCTAGTAAGTGAGCCTAAAAGAGTAACGAAAGTTTCAAATACGCTTATAGATCACATATATACTAACAATGAAAAAAAATGCCAACATGTAAGTGTGAAACAAATTTGCTTAAGTGACCATTTAGCAGTTTTCTGTAGTCGCAAGTCGCATTCAGAGATAGGCAAAATTAAACACCAATCCATCACTTACAGGTCATTCAATACTTTAGATGAATCTAGAGTTCTAACTGACCTGAGTCTGGTCCCCTTGGAAATAATAAAAGCATTCGAAAATATAGATGATATAGCCTCGGTTGGGTACATTCTATTTTTAGAAATTCTTGATCAAAATGCCCCAATAAAAAAGACACAGAGTTAAAGTGCAATACCAACCAGACTGGTTAACTTCAGAAATATTAGTTTGTATGAAAGAACTTGATAAATACAAACTGGATGGAAATATTGAGACATATGTTATCATACGCAATAAATTATCCAGTATGGTTGAACAAGCTAAAAAGAGGATATATCAAACGAAAACAGAGGAAGGGAAAGATGATCCAAAAACAATCTGGATTTTTTTAAGGAACTTGGTGCAAATGGAAAGGTAAGTAACAGTGAGCCCAATATTAATATTAAAAAAAGATGACAAAGTGGTACAAAAAGAATCTGAATTGACAGAATAGTTTAATTCGTATTTTGTCAATATAGCAACTAATCTTAAAGAACCAATTATTCCGTCGGACTTCGTAACACTCAGAACATTCGTCACGTCTAAGGTTCCCACAAACATCAAATTAATATTTCACTTACTAATGAAACTTTTATACGGAAAATTTTTGACAAACTTGAATGTAAATAAATCAACTGGATTAGACAATATAGGCCCAAAAATTCTTAAATTAACTGCTGACGTTTAAACATCAAGCCTTGCGTCTAATGTTAACAAAAGCATACAATCCGGCGAATTTCCTAGGTATTGGAAAGAATCAAAAGTTAAACCTCTTTTTAAATCAGGTGCCAAACATGACATTAATAATTACCGACCTATCTGTAGTTTCCCAACTTTGTCTAAACTCATCGAAAAATGAGTTGACAGTCAGTTTTCGGTATATGTAAATAATTTCAATTTGCTTCACAAATCACAAAGTGGGTTTATACCTAAGCAGTCTACAGAATCTGCTCTTATCCATATGATAGATTCATGGTTAAGAGCTGTAAATGTTAGAAAAATTATAGGATATGTAGTAGTTGATTTTCACAAAGCGTTCGATTTGGTAGATTATAACTTTCTTCTGAAGAAGATATAATGCTACAAGTGCAACGAAACATGTCTTAAATGGTTTGAATATTATTTAACAAACAGAACAGAGTGTTTCGATGGGTAATAATCTGTCTGAGTCTGCAAGTCGGACATGTGGCGTTCCACAAGTTTCTATTTTAGGTCCATTATTATTTTTAGTTTTCATAAATGATCTGCCATTATTTGTTCGAAGTTCCTATGTTGTTGATTTATACGCGGATGACGCGGATGATATAACCTTTTATGACTTTCAAAATGACATTAACCTACTTAAAACCAACCTACAGTCTTCGTTAGAATCACTTCACAAATTATGCAAACGTAATAATATGATTCTAAATGTTGACAGGACTAAAATTTTTCTAATAATAAGCAAACAGAAGCGAAATTCTTACAAAATTCAACTTTAGCTCTACGATATAATGACATCGATATTAAGATGACAACTTGTGATAAGATTCTGGGTAAACAAATAGATGGAAATCTTATTTGGAATAGCCAATTTCAGCAATGAACAATTTGATGAGAGTGTTTTCCTAAATAAAGCAAAAATCATGTATAAAGTTTATAACAATCTAGCAACCACTTATTTGCAAGAGCTTTTCCAAATGCGATATGTTAACCTTGACAATACTGTATCAAACTTACGATCAGTGTCTAGGAAGAATTATATATTACCGCAGGCTAAATATAACTTATTCAATGGCAGTCTTTCATTCTCTGGCGTAATTGTCTGCAACAGTATTCCTGTTAATATAAAGAACACAGACATTAGATATTTTTTGTAAAAAGGAGTACTAATTCTACAATATATTTGCAATTTTACAATATATACAAAAAAGGTAAGAGAAAAGTCCAGGGAGTGTCACAATCACAAACCGCAGCTCTTCCCAGACCCCAAGAGGAAGAGAAAACCGACAAATCAAAACAAGCACAAACCGAACAAACGTACGAAATGCACTAAGATTAGCTCTCTTTTCCCAAAGCGAGGTAATCGCAATACAAAAGGACTGAAAAACACAAGAACAAAATGACACACGGAACGACATACAACAAATAAACTCGTAGAATAAACCACAAAGCAACAAAGAGTAAGACCAACACCGGGAACACCGCATTAGAATGGTCAGTAGAGCAAACCACCGGGGGGGGGGGGGGGGTTTAAAGCACTTTTACAGCTAGCTAACCACCCTGGGTCCCGATGCTACTCCATCATACTTTAAAAATGATATTGTATGTCTTTGTCTGTCTCTCTCTTACCTCTCTGTCTGTCTGTCTGTTTCTCTCTCTCTCTCTCTCTCTCTCTCTCTCTCTCTCTCTTATAGCTGTTTTGTTGTCATGAATTCATTTTAATGATTATTGATTCATTTCTCCGCTGATATGTTTCATTGTAAATATACATATATGTATGTTATTGATCACACTTCAATTTAATGTATTTATATATTATGTACATGCATGTTTGTTGGGGCTTGTACTCGCCTTTGTTTATTATAGTGATTAATTTCATTTTTATGTTTTCGCTTTGATGCATTGACTGAGTTGGGCGCCTTTATGCGAACCGAATTTATGTATTTCTGTATTAAGAGTAGCATCGGGACCCAGGGTGAAGTTAGCTAGCTGTAAAAGTGCTTTAAACCCCCCGGTGGTTTGCTCTACCGACCATTCTAAGGCGAGGGTCCCGGTGTTAGTCTTACTATTTGTTGCTTTGTGGTTTATTCTACGAGGCGATTTGTTGTATGTCTTTCCGTGTGTCATTTTGTTCTTGTGTTTTTCAGCCCTTTTAGTATTGCGATTACCTCGCTTGAAGAGGAGAGAGCTTATCTTGGTGCTTTTCGTACGTTTGTTCGGTTTGCGCTTGTTTAGATTTGTCGGTTTCCTCTTCCTCTTGGGGACTGAGAAGGGCTGCGGTTTGTGATTGTGGCACTCCCTGGACTTTTCTCTTACCTTTTTTGTATTGTTTGTTTATTTGTTGCTAAAGAGGGCCCCAAGGAAGACTGGCTACCAGTCAATTGGGTTACCCATTCAAAATAAAGAATTTACTTACTTCCTTACTTACTTTTTTACTCACTTATCTTCCGAGGATGTGCCTGCTTGCAGAGAAGGTAAGAGAAAAGTCAATGATTGGGTTGACAACTAAGCATGCAGTCTGCCGCATTATATCCAGGCTATAGCTAATTCTTTTATAACGGTTAATAAGGCCTGCTATCCTTGTAGCGGGTAAGGGTAGGGAGGTGGTGTTTTTATTTCTTCTGTTTCTTCACTTTCATTCCTGTTCCTCTTTCTTCCCTGTCCCTCTCTTTCATCTCATCTGCTATCTCTTCTGTCGCTTTTTCTCCCTTTCTCTGGGAGACGACACAAAATGACCCACAAGGGTTGACATGTCGTTAAACCCCAACACAATCAATCAATTAATAAGTTTTCTGAATTGCTCCGAAAAGTTAGATTTACCTACAATTTTTCTAAATCTGTACACTAGGGCCTTGCTCTCCTTTTTTCCTAATGCACAGTGGGCCGCCGAGCCCAAGCCTGCTAGTGTTGCTCAACATTTGAAGCATGGCGTCCCATAAAAGTGTAAGTAGCATACGGTGTAGACCCAGATCAGACGCCGTAGAACACGGCGTCTGATAAGGGTCTACACTGGTTGTATTAAACACAGAAATTTCTATCAAACGGTGATGATAAAAACTAACCAGACACCACTTCATTTGGAAATGGATGGGTCTAAAAAGTAGAGGTAGAAGAATCCACTCGGCATGAATAGTTAAAACGAGGAAGTAAATCCGACAAACACTTAGGCCCACGAAATCTGTTTTAGTTATACAGATATCGATAGGAGAAGAAACAATCATACGACAAGTATTAAAACGAGAGGAAATTACTTGTACACACTGGTAAGCTATTTCGAAATTCAAATCTGTTTTTTTTTTAATTCATATCTGTTTCTACTTAAATATGTGTTGATCTTCCACCAATGTCTACCTACAGACAGAAATATAATCTTGTCCGGTGACCTTAGGCACCTGGTTCTTGGCCGAATTACGCCAAACAGAAAGTTGAAACTATAGGAGACAGGTTGTATTACAGTACAGGATTACATTTACACATATACTGGCCATATAACATTCTGATTCATGTTTAAGGTGTCCATATATTTTGATATTGCATGGTCCACTATGGAAAGTCATGACTGCTTTAAGTTCAGCATGTGCAAGTTGGTAAACGCAACGATTACAATATTTGATCAAATTCATATTTTACTGGATCTGATTTATAAACCATTAGGTGGTTGAGTCATAGTATTTGGTGCAGACAACAAACTACTGTGTGCATTAGTCATAATGTTTGGTCGGCATGGCATGTTATTCAATCATCTGCATGCATCAGATGGTATTGGCGTCATAATTCTGGACTCAGCGGACAAGTTATTATGTGTACAAATATAATATTTCGTTTAAATAACATAATATTAGATTCATTCTCCATACGACTCTGTGCGATGAATATAACAGTTGGTTCAAAGACCATTCTAAGGTCAACATGTGCAAGCTGGTAGACGCAAAGATCCGACTATTAGATTAGTTAACATTTTACATGATCGAATTAACATTTTACATTTTACATTTTCAGTATGTTGTCATTGGCTACAAAGACACATACTTCATTCGGGATCACTCTGATGCACCACAAAAATACTCAGATGCAGATGTCATTAAGATGCTGGAATATCTAATCGACAATATTTTTGTGGAGTTCGGCGGTCGGATATTTCAACAAACAATCGGCATACCGATGGGTACTAATTGTGCACCGTTACTTGCCGACTTGTTTTTATACTCGTATGAGGCGGAGTTTGTACAAAGTCTCCTCCAAGCAGGCAAGAAACACCTCGCACAACAATTCAATTTCACCTACATATATGTATTGTCTCTGAAAAACACAAAATTTGCAGAGTATTTAGAATTCATCTACCCACGTGAACTTGAAATAAAGGAAACAACGGAGACTTCAGCCTCCTCATCATACTTGGATTGTTATCTCTACATCGACAATGGAAAGCTTACTACTAGGCTTTACGACAAACGGGATGACTTCAATTTTCCCATCGTTAACTTTCCTTTCCTGAGCAGTAATATCCCTTCCGCACCAGCATACGGCGTTTACGTTTCACAGTTAATCCGTTATGCCAGAACTTGTTCAAATTATCAGGACTTCATGGAGCGTGGGAAAGTGCTCACTCAAAAGTTGTTGAGCCAGGGGTATCAAAAAACCAAACTGGTAGCAACACTTAAGAAGTTCTATGGGAGACATCATGATCTAGTCAATCCCTACAATGTGGCAGTTTCCAGAATTGTTTCTGATGTTTTTGCCAGTGACGCGCCATAAGTAGACTTCCCAAATCCCGGACATACGCTTCTACCGATATTTCCTTCGTTCAGGCCCATGGGCATGGTGGGCGAAGCTTGCTTACCAAGTAATGCTTACTATCCGCGGACGCCTGATTACACCCTTTGTTCTGGGGTCCATGTCTGTTGGTCTGAACATTCTGATTCGTCATTCGTTTATGGATTTATGATTTTGGATTACGGCTTTGGTACCATGACCGCAACTACTTATAAGGTGGTAGCGTCATAGTAGTTGGTATCAAAACATCTTTGAAGCATCAATTATATTCATTACACAGAGTATTTGTATGGAGAATGAATCTTATACTATGATATTTAAACCCAATATTATAACCTGTACACACATTAACTTGTCTGCTGCGTCCAGTATTATGGCACCACTACTAACTGCTGTATGCAGTTGATTGAATAATATGCTATGCCAACCATATATTATAACCAATGCATACAACAATTTGTTGTTTGCACCCAATAATATGATTCAACCATCTAATAATTTATAAATCTGATCCAGCACAATATGAATTTGATCATATATTGTAACCGCTGCGTAACATGATGACCTTAAAGCAGTCATGGCTTTCCATAATCCACTGTAAGTTTTGACTGTGATGGTATTTGGGTAAAACATAGACGATGGTACTGGCAACCTAACTCCGGTAGTACATGCTTTCTGGACACACGTATTTGTATGTATAATATGAATTTAATAGGTGTTACTTATATCCGTGCGTCCGAATTGACATCACTTGCTTCAAAGGTGGGGTGGCCAAACTCAGTCACAAACAAAAGTTTTTTTTTTCTTTTTTCTACAGTAATCTCATATGCATCCTCTCCAATCTCTAAATGAATGCTTTCCTCTCGAGCTTTGTGTCAAATGGCAATAAACCTACAATGATTGGAGAAACTATAGACATTCTAAAAATCTGCTGGAAAAGCTCTTGCAAATAAGTGGGTGCTAGATTGTTATAAACTTTATACATGATTTTTGCACAACCATTATTATTATAACATTGCCTTTTACTGATACCGCATTCTAAAAATATCAAGAGAAACTACCGATCAACATTGATGTTCTGAATCCCTTTTAACAGCATATTCAGGACCCTCACAGGTCCTGAGTAATGTAAATATGATTAATCTAATATTAATTTTATTTGTTTCTAGCTTTGTATTTTTCTACATAAATCTGCCACATACATAACAAGAATTATTTCTATTTCGGCAATAGTGAACCCTTAAAACAATTCCCATCCAAGTCCTTTCAATGACTTTTTAACTTCACTGCAGTAAGTCCCTGGATCCCTCATTTTCAAACTCTGAGAGAAAACCCTGATTATTATTTAATATCAGTTGGTAAAAGAGGTTGACAACCAAAATTTCATGCATTTCCTTCAACCTGTCAGAACTAATTAGCCGTTGGAACATAAGGATCTTGATTGTTTTGTCACTTATCTGGTATGCTAAAAAGTGTTTATCACTCAAACCAGGATCCCTAACAATTTCTATTGTTTTTTTCTGTCTGATCTGGAGCCTAAGAACCTCTATTGTTTCAGCTATCTAATTTGGAGCCATAAGAACCGATATTGTTCTTTTTCTCTTTTCTGGAGCCCTAATAACCTCTATTGTTTTATCCCTTATCTGGAGCCCAAAGAGCTCTTATAGTTTGTTCTCTCATTGAAGCCCCATGAACCTCTTGTTTAATCTCTTATCTGGAGCCCAAAATGTACCTCTTTTTCTTACCTGCCCTAGGAATGCGAAGAAAACTGTTTTATCTCTCCCTGGAGCACTTAGAACCTCTGTTGTGAACTTATACTGGTTTATCTTTCTTATGAGGAGCTTTAAGAGATTGTTTTGTTCAATCACTTTTCTTGAGCCCTAAGGATCTTCATTATCTTATTATTCGTATCTGGAGCTCTAAGAACCTTTGTTGTTTTATCCCTCTAATTATGGATCCCCAAGAAACACTATTTTTGTATTTCTCTTCTTGGAGCTCTAAGAACAAATCCAGTTTATTCCCTCATATCTTGAGGCCAAATAATATCTATTGGCATTAGCTCTTATCTCGAGTCAAAAACAAAATGTTTTATCTCTTATTATCTGAAGTTAAAAGATTTTTCTCTTCGTATCTGGAACCCTAAAAAATTATCTTTTAAATAGAACCTGCCCTTAAAGCCTTTATTGTTTTATCTCTCTTATCTGCCCTAAGAATCTATATTGTGTAAGATCTCTTATCTGGAGCCCTAAGAGCATTTCTTATTTAATCTATCTTATCAGGAACCCTAAGAACATTTTCTGACTTATCTGTTTTATCAGGACCCTCACTGAGAAACTTCATTGTTAAATACCCTGCTTTTGAAAACCCTTTTTTTTAGCTCTCTTATTTGAGGCTCTAAGGGCCTCTATTTTATCTTTTATCAGCGCCCTTAGAACCTATATTGTTCTCCATCTTACCTTCAGCCCTAAGAAACTTTAATGTCTTTTCATCCGGGGCCCTATGAACTTTTACTGTTTACTCTCCTATCTGGAGCCCAGAGAAGCTCTAATATTTTGGCTCTTTTCTGGAGCATTTACATACAAAAAAAAAAAAAAAGAAAAAAAAAAAAAAAAAAAGAAAAAGAAAAAAAGAACTTAGTCCAGAATCAAAGAAATGTTTTAAATATGTTATTGTAAACATGTTTATTTTTTTTTTTCAGAAAGTTCTATTTATAGAAACATAGTAAACATGATACTTAAAATAATCAAAACCCCTATATATAACACTTCCCCTCTTCAAGGAAAAGAAAGATTTTGCTGATAAAACTTTCTTTTGCCAAAAAAATTATCATAACATAGAATACTAATATAGGCAATTGTTATCTTAGCAACAGGAAACCACAGTTCAAGACATTATTCTCTAGACAAGGCATCCGGAATAATATTATCTTTACCTCTGATATGCAAGATTGTATTCCTGCAACAGCAGACTCCATCTGAGTGGCCTCTGATTCTTGTTTTTCATCTTATGGGTGAAAGTCAGTAGATTGTGACTGCTGAAAACAATAACAGGTTAGGATGAAGAAGTTAAATAAGCTTCAAAATATTGAAGAGCAAGAATGAGAGACAAGTGTTCTTTCTCAGATGTCGAATAATTCCTTTGATGTTTGTTAAACTTTTTGGAAACTGGGTGATCCACACCATTGTCATCTTCTTGCAACAATACACCACCTGCACCAATATCTCTTGCATCTACAACTAGCTTAAACACTTCATTAAAATTTGGTGCCAAGAGATTTGGCTCACTTCTCAGTACGGCTTTCAGTTTAGCAGAGGCATTCAGACGATCACTGGTCCATTAAATCTAATTCTTGTACCAAGTAAATTAGTCAGTGGCTCAGCAATGACAGAAAAATTATTACAGAATTTTCTGTAATAACCGGCCATACCAAGAAACCTCACCAGCTGTCTTTTGCATGCGGGCATCGGAAAATCTAAAATAGCTTTAACTTTAGCTTCTATAGGTTTAACCTGACTTGACCCACAACATGTCCTAGAAACGCTAAAACTGCATGAGAGTTCACTTTTCGCAAGGTTTATTGTCAGTTTTGCTTCACTTAGTTTAGCAAAGAATGCTTTGATAGTCCCCAGATGGTGGTTCCACTCATCATTGTATATGATGGCATCATCAATGTAAGCCTCGCAATGCTCGATTCCAGCTATTATGGTGTTGATTAAGCTATGGAATGTTGCTTGAGAGTTTTTTCATTCCAAAGGGCATTACTTTATAGTGATATAACCAATCAGGAGTAACACATAATCTCTTTGTCTCTTTCTGTGAGAGGAATTTGCCAAAATCCTTTCAGAAGATCGAATTTAGTTATTATTTTGAATTTCCAATTTTGTCAATACAGTCATCTATTGTTGGAATGGGTAAAGTGTCTGTTTTACTCAAATAATTGACCTTCCTGTAATCGGTGGACATCCAATATGATCCATCCGGTTTTGGTACAAGAATACAGGAGAACTCTATTCACTTTGGCTTGGTTCAATGAAATCATTGCCCAGCAAATACAAAATTTCCTCCTTAAGACATTTTTGTTTTGTTGGGGTCATTCTATATGGCTGTTGATTGGCAGGTTGTGAATCCTCAACATTCACATCCTGATAAATTTTGACAGTCCTTGTAGGAATATGAGAAATTAAGTGTTCATATTCATAACATAACTGTTTCAGTTCATTTCTTTGGACTGGATCTAGGTGTGAAAGTGTCTAGTCGAGATACTTTAGGATGTCAGAATTCTTGAGTTTTGATAAAGCAGGATCTGATTTGATCAAGTTCATGTCTTCAGAGTTCAATTCACTTTGTTCCTGAGGAACTGAACTAACAACAATTGGTGTAACAGAAGAGCTATCCCTATCTTTGTATTGTTTAAGCTTGTTTACATGACATAACTGTTTTTTTCGTCTCCCAGGAGTGTTAACAATGTAATTTACACCACCAATCTTTTTATCTACAGTGTAAGGGCCGTAATATCTGGCTTGCAATGGTTTTCCAGGAATTGGCAAAAGAGCAAGTACCCTGTCTCAAGGCATGGATTTTCTTTCTTTTGCATTTTCATCAAACCAACGTTTCATTTTCCTTTGTGCTGACTTAAGATTGGTCCAAGCAGACTCACAAGCTTTTGATAGTAGGTCTTTAAAATCTGATACATACTGAAGTAAGTTCAAATAGCTTTCTTCACTTAAGAGAAATGTTTCTTTCAAAAGTTTCAAAGATCTATGTACAGTGTGGCCAAAAACCAGATCAAATGGGCTGAAACCAACAGATTCCTGAACAGATTCTCTAACAGTAACCGATAGCAAATGAATGCCTACATCCCAATCTTTTTCAGTGTCAAAGCAGTATGCTCTGATCATATTTTTCAATGTGGTGTTAGTCTTGCTCTTTGTTGCTTTGTGGTTTATTGTACGAGGCAGCTTTTTATGTCTTACCTTGTGTTTATAGTTCTTGTGTTTTTCAGTCCTTTTAGCATTGCGATTACCTCGCTTGGGGAAGAGTGAGCTAATTTTTGTGCTTTTTTGCAAGTTTGTTCGATTTGCGCTTGTTTGGTTTTGTCTGTTTCCTCTTCCTCTTGGAAGAGCTGTGGTTTGTGATTGTGGTACTCCCTGGGTTTTCTTACCTTTTTTTTGATTATTTTTTTTCTAGGGCACCTTGACTTTCAGGATGGTAAGGTGACGATTTATACTGAGTTTATGGTTTCAACATAAAAGTAGAATTAATCCCTAAGGGTGCTAAAGTCACTGAATTGCTCTGGTAAATACTTAATTTCATTGGGTATGTTTCTAATTTGCCTAGTGTTTTACACTTATTTTTAAGGATTATTGTTTTCTGTGTATTTAAATGATAAAGTAACACTGTTAGTTTTGGTTAAAATTATATTACGGTTAGGCAAAGTGTTATATGATTTACTTTATGTAATCGTAATGCATCAGCCTGGTTGAACTCTCAGTCTGATCACTCTTTCCAGTCTGCCTGAAGAAAGCTGAGGTCCTTTGTTATTCGTTGAGTACACAGGGAAAACATTGACTTGTCATTACTGTGTTCACAGGCCCTATATGTCCTACGGTAGTGAACTTTGATAGTGAAAATTTTGTTTTAATGGTAGTGAACAATTTGTTTTGATCAGGACTACATGTAAATGCTACTCTGGTATTAAATACATGCATTTCTTGGCATGAGACTATGCTTGTACCAATATTGTTTCATCCCAAAAAAATTTTATGTTACATATATTAAACATGTAACAGACAGACTTTGTGGTCAACTGCATAATGTGCAAAGTTTTAATATATAGATTTGAAGGTCATAAACAAAAATAATAAACAAAAAAAAAAAAAACAACAAAAAAACAAAAACAAAAAAAAAAAAAACCCAAAAAAACAGTGTAGCAAGCTTTATTATGGGTCTTCTTAATATACCAATAACATTCTTGATATAAATAGGTTAGTTAGATCGCAGATAAATGAATTACCTAAGTAAACACCTGATAATGTAACAGACTAAATAAGGCGAAAGTGCCATTTTTATCCTCTTATTCTGAAAATATGAAGTAACAGAACTTAAACATTCTAAAACTGAGTATTAATTCAAGTGATAAAGGTATAGGTAATGACCTTTACAGAGACAAATATCACTTAAAATTACGACATTAAGGTGTCGCATATGTAATGCTGATAAATTATTAAGCAAAGTCATGTGAGGGTCTGACATATAATTCATCTGTAGATATTTTATTTAGACATAAAGAAATTATAAGCATTTGCCATACAGTAAAAGCTTCAGGACAGTATTCAGTATTTTATGAAAAGTGTCCACAATGCACAAAGCAACTTTACTGTTAACAGTGTTGAATGTATATAACTGACACGTGTATATAACTGACAAAAACTTGCTGCATTACATTTGCATTTTGAAAATGCTATCAAAAACTTCAAAAGGATACAAAAAGAGGCATTTAAAACTGATGCAGAATACCATACAGAAAACCACCAAATCCCACAATATGTAGATAGTTTAGATGTTATCTACGTTACTATGGGCAGAATAATATGACAGAGACAGTTTTAGTGCACCTAAGTATCTCATATTACTATAATATAAAGCTTCAAATAATAATTCACTTTATTTGTACAACTTCTAGGCTGTATTTGGTGTGAAAATATGTGAAAATGATTTTTTTTAATATTACATTCCACGGTGGGGTGACTTTGCTTCGCACCCAATAACAGACATAGTATAAAAGCTAGAAAGATAATGTTTGCCGCTTTCGAAAGTAAATTAAAATACCTTATCAAAAAGTAAAAGTCAAACAGGCAATATGCAATTTACGAAAATGAAGTATATGAGTTAAAACATACATTTCTAAAGGGTACCGTAGAACATGTGACATGTGTAACACCATGTAAGGCCAAAAAGAATTTTAAAACATCACATTTTATAGTTAGTAGACAGTTCTGTATCTTTATGTATATAGTTGGATCATTTAATTACCTTTGCTGCAATTTTCATAGGTTTAATAGTTTCTTATGGTATTATATTTTTGTAGGGTAACGAATGTAACAGGCAATTACTGGGTTACGCCCCCATCGCCAGATGGCTAACATGCTGCAAAATACTTGCAAGATAATAGGCTGTAAGAAAAACATGATCTACAAAATTCCACCGTGGGGGTGGGGGGGGGGGGGGGGGCGGGGAATGCGTGGGGGTGTGGGGGTGGGTAAACCATTGCTGGCCAGCGGCCTATTTCTGTTGGAACTCGGACCTAATAATACTAATGTATATTGGGTCCAAGATTTGCATGAAAATAAACACTATAATATTTTAGCTAGTCTAGTCCCCTTTTTCAAATTTAATTTTTGATAATAACTCAGCCAGTATGTATATTGGAGACATTACAGATATAGACTTGCCGTCATTAAGAAATTGACTATCTTTTAATAAAAAAAAAAAAAACAGCTATTCTTTTGCATTAACAAAGAATAAATAACAGCGTAGACAAAAAAAAACAACAAAAAAAAAACAAACAAAAAAAACAACAACTACAAATGTTCCTCGTCATGAGAAAACCTGTCTTTGGGATTTTCGACGAGGTAAGACTCTAACTGGTATGCTCAGTTACTAACTTACTAGAGTCATGCCATTCCATATACAGGAATAAAAACTAGATGCGTTATACTATCTGAGCAATGAACGACAAAGTTGCTGATCAGCATGTATATGCAGGCAGATCTGTGCTTTAGTTGTTCGAAGATAGCAACAATAGATGTTCTCACGACGTGGGTCAAGTAGCACATGTGCAGACAGTGAAAGCTCAGATCAGCCTGTATGGCAGTTACGTCTGATCGGAATATGTGCTGAATCACTACATTTATTGAATTAGGAAACCATGTTGGTGCTTTTCTACATGTACATGTAATACAGTTGACTCTCGTTATCTCGACCTCGCTTATCTCGAATAATCGCTTGAAGCGAAAAGGTGGTCCCTGCTTAAATATGAAAATCTAACAACGGGTAATAAAATATTGTGGAAAAGAGGAGAAATTGCTCCTAATTTTTCCTCTTTTCCACAATATTCTAAATATATATCGCTAACTTCAGGAGTCAGATTACATATACATTTGTTGAATGTGGCTGCTCGATTTATTTTTTTTTTCTATTCTGCAAACCTGTTATGTCGAGGTACGGGTATCTCGAAGTATTTCAGAGAGTCGATTAGAATTCGAGATAACGACATTATTAAAAAAAATGACACTTAAAAACTACGACACAGAAAAGTGGAGAGAATAAAGATACAGATTAGTCTTTATGTTTGCAGAATAAAATTAGAATAGTTGTCTTCAACATAGAGTTAATTCACCAAAGGGGTGCGCAGTCTGATCAGATTTATTTTACCTCAATTCCTCGTCATCTCACAGCTGTTGGCTGAAGTCTAGCTCGGGTCACTCTGCTTAGGGTGGTCAGGTGTTTAATCAAATGAGTTTTAAAACAAACTATCATGGTGATATATGAGAAAATGCTGTTATAAAACATACATGCAGAATTTTGTAACTGCTGTGTTATCAGCAGTATCATATTAATTTGTCCAGTCTGGCTGGAAGGGTATCAATTACCTATCCTCTGTCAGATGCTATACTCTGCTGTTCTGGAGACTGAAGAAGGTTATTTATTGACTGGCGCGCGAATTGCGCCATACAGCTTTTGATTTTTACATATGGTAGACTATTCGATTAGCTCACTTAAGACGCTTTATATTTTGTCGGTTTGTGACGATCCCGGCAAGTTAAAATGAATCATAAAACAAACTGTGTTATAAGCAGATTAATGTCTATTTTATTTTCATTTCAATCAAGAAAGTTCATAAAGCTTAATAAAAGCAAACATTGTTGTTCTTCTTTTACCTATTACATTGAAAATTTATTAAACTTTAGTATACCCTTGTTCCACCCAGCTAGCATTCTACGTAAATCTACATCGGGCCGTCATCGGCCCGTCAGCTACCCTGACGGGCCGATGACGGCCCGATATAGATTTACGTAGAATGCTGACTGGGCATATCTCTATGTGAACATGAACAAAATTTGCGCCGGTACTTAGTCGTTCATTACGAAAACACGCCTATTCAAATATATAGAAAATTTCATCTCCAAAAACTGAAAATTTTCAGATAAAAAACTCCGATATTTTTCCTATTTCTGCTCAAAACATAGATTGTAGGTACTCGTTAGAACCGCCTCGCCGACGCGGTTCTAACGAGTACCCACAATCTATGTTTTGAACAGAAATAAGAAAAATAACTTATACCCGTGCAAACCCCAGTTTTACTATATAAAAGTGGGGTTTAGGTGGGTCAAAATTATATAGGCATGTTTTCGTGATGTACGGCTACATATTTTGTCTTGGTTGTACTACAACTCAAAATGATTCCTATCTCAGCACCTTTTCCAGTATATTCCCAACCGCCTCAGGGAATTTGGTTTAACGATACGTTTGTTTTGCATACATACATACATACATACATACATACATACATACATACATACACTGTATGTAATTCTTCAATATTGTTCTACTTATGAGATTCAGAAGAAAGTCTTTAGACTTATAGTTTTGTTTCCCACCTACCATAAACACAGAAAACGAATATATTAGTTGCAATAATAATTATACATGTATAAACATTAACAATACTACACTTGCTTAATCCTAACAATGAATTTTCAGGTCAAGGTCACCTTACATCACAATATTTACTTGAAGTCTTCTAAAGCAGTATACCGCCTGGATGTCTGGGTCTGTTAGCTAGATTATTCCACTGTTGTTAGATACTGGTCAAACTTTTTATCCAATACAAGTCAGCAACATCCGGCATTGACCTTGAAGTCAATGTTATTGACCCAGAACTTTTACAGAGCAAGTTCTAAGTGTTATGTCCCCCCTCCCCCACCTACCGGGGGTGGGGGGCGTATTGTGTTTTAGACGGATCCCGTCGGCGTCGGCGTCAGCATCGGCATCGGCGTCGGAGGAAAACTTCTTGTCCGCTCTGTAACTTGAATAACCTTTGGAATATTTTGATTATATTTGGTAGAAATGTAGGTCAGGGCCAGTCGACGTGTCGCGTAAAAGAATGACAACTCTATCTTTCTTACTTTTGGCGTTATCTCCCTTTGTTATATTTGACAGTGATAATACATTGGTTTCGTGTCCGCTCTGTAAGTCAAAGACCCTTTGGAATATTTTTATGATACTTGGTAGAAATGAAGAACAGGACCAGACGACGTGTCGCGTACAAGAACGACAACTCTTTCTTTCTTTCTTTTGGCGTTATGTCCCTTTGTTATATTTGAATGTTATAATCCATTGATTTCTTGTCCGCTCTGTAAGTCAAAGACCCTTTGGAATATTTTTATGATACTTGGAAGAAATGTAGAGCAGGACCAGACGTTATTTGTTATGTCTGGCAGTGATTAGGCATTGATTTCGTGTCCGCTCTGTTACTGGAATACCCTTTGGAAAATTGTTACGATACCTGGCAAAAATGTAGACCAGAACAAGACGACGTGTCGCGTACAAGAATGACAAATCTGCCTTTCTTACTTTTGACGTTATTTCCCTTTGTTATATTTGAAAGTGATTATCCATTGATATTGTTTCCGCTCTGTAAGTCAAAGACCCATTGGATATTTTATTATACTCGGTAGAAATGTAGAAAAGGACCAGACGACGTGTCGCGTGCAAGAATAACAACTCTGCCTTTCTTATTTCTGGAGATCTCCCTTTGTTTTGTTTGAAACAGATTTCTCGTCCGCTATGTTACTGGAATACCCTTTCGAATATTTCGATGGTACTTGGCAGAAATGTAGAACAGGACCAGACTACGTGTCGCGCACAAGAATGACAACTCTGCCTTTTCTTACTTTGGGCGTTATCTCCCTTTGCTGTAATTGACAGTGATAATCCATTGATTTTGTGTCCGTTCTGTAAGTCAAAAACCATTTGGAATATTTTTTATGATACTTAAAAGAAATGTAGAACAGGACCAGACAACGTGTCGCGTACAAGAATGACAACTCTGTCTTTCTTACCTTTGGTGTTATCTCCCTTTGTCATGCCTGACTGTGATAATCCATTGATTTCGTGTCCGCTCTGTAAGTCAAAGACCCTTTGGAATATTTTATGATATTTGGTAGAAATGTAGAACAGGGCCAGACCACGTGTTGCGTACAAGAATGACAACTCTTGCTTTCTTACATTTGGCGTTATCTCCCTTTGTTATGTCGGACTGTGATTATCCATTGATTTCGTGTCCGCTCTGATACTTGGTAGAAATGTAGAACAGGACCAGACAACGTATCGCGTACAAGAATGACAACTCTGGCTTTCTTACCTTTGGTGTTATTTCCTTTTGTTTTGTTTGAAATATATTTTTAGTCTGCTCCGTAACTGGAATACCTTTCAGAATATTTTGATGGTACCTGGTAGAACTGTAGAATAGGACATGACAACGTGTTCCTAACAAGAATGACAACTCTGCATTCCTTACTTTTGCTTTTATTTCCCTTTGTTATATTTGGCACTGATTATGCATTGATTTAGTGTCCGCTATGTAAGTCGAACACTCTTTTGAATATTTTGATGATAGCTGGTAATAATGAAGAACAGGACCAGACGACATGTCACATACAAGAATGACGACCGCTTTTTTTACTTTTGGAGTTATCTCCACTTCTTGCGTTTGAATTTGATTTCTTTTCTTTGCTCTTTAACACGAATACCCTACGGAATATTGTGATGACGCTTGGTGCAAATCTAGAACAGGACAAGATGACGTGTTGCGTACAAGAATGACAACTCTGGCAGGATTGGGGGGTATTTTTTTTTTTTTTTTTTTTGGTTTTATTTAAAAACAAAAACAAAAACCTTTGCTAGTTTTTTTTCCTAAAGTTATTGGTCTCCTGAATGCGCATATCTTTAAGGTAGTTGTTTATTTGATACACATGTACTTGATACGTGTCCAAAGTTTATCAAGCGTTACCCCACAGACTGACTTTGAGGTCAAAGTCAAGGACTTAGAAAATTTACGTCGAGCAATCTGGTTGAAATTTTCTATAAGTTTTGGTCGCAGATGGAAAAGCCAATGAAATAACGCTGAGAACCAGGGCCATTGAAGAGGCCTAATTGGACGTAAGTATCTAGTCACGTCCAGAAATCTTGACAATTTGGTATTTTCATTTTTTGTGAGTGTGCCCATTGTTTAAAATTTATTTATATGAAACTGTTCGCATGTTTGGTTGGGTCAGGCCCGATCACTTGCTGGTCAGCTCCATAATTCGTCGTCAAATTGCTCTTCATACATGGCTACGGGTTATCTATTAGACCGACTAATAAAATAATCAAAGCACTGACAGCACTGGTGGGAAGATTGTCTCCGAGTGTATGCTGAGAAAATGATCCTAAAAGGGGATTTGTTTCATTTAACTCTCAACATACTGTAAACACTTTGAGATATCCGTACCTCGACATATCAGAGTTGAGAGAGTGAGGAAAACAATAAATTGAACATCTACATTTAACAAATGAATATGTAATTTGACTCCTGAAGTTAGAAATATATATATAAAATAATGTGAAAAAGAGGAGAAATTGCTCCTTAGGAGCAATTTCTCCTCTTTTTCCATATTATTTTGTTACCTGTTGTCACAGTTTCATGTTAAAACAGGGACCAGATTTTCACTTCGAGATAAGCAGTAATTCGAAATATGCGAGTTCGAGATAACGATATTCGACTGTATTTAATAGTAACTATTGATGGACACTAAGATCAACATATGCACATTTTGATACAATGCAGTCATCATGACTATTCTTTTCGGATCCAGGTTTGGTCGATGTAAAGTGACATTTCATTTGCAAGATCGGCAGATGTCGCCACTATATTCTTACGTGGCCGATGCATATAAAATGCCACAGGCTGCTACAATTTAGAGATCAAGTTTTGAAATAAGTTGAGCGTAAACATTGTGCAGGTATTACATCTGCAACAGCTGTATGCAGGTCATGCAATGTATTCAATTTCAAGTAGTGAATACTTTCACGTTAAAGTAACTATGTTCCGCGCAATAATTTGATGTATGTATTGTCTATTGCACAATGGGAGCAGATTATGCTACACCGCTTGTTTTAACGGTTGGGAAAATTTCAGCAGACGACATTTTCAAATATTTTTTGGTTCTAGTTTTTCCGAGCAAATGTGTTTTAATGCAGAGGCTGTCAGCCGATAACCACGGATGTAAGTAGATCAGTAAGGTGTTGATTTTTGGTTAGGGAATTGTAATTCTTAACTCCCAACAGACAAATTAAAAGGAGGAAGAAGAAGAACAAAAAAAAAAAAAAAAAATAAATAAAATAAAAAAAATAAAAAAAATAAAAAAATAAAAAAAAAATAAACGAAACAAAATCTTTTGCGAGCCAGCTGGGGCACTGGTGACCCCATTATTTATATAATTCTTTCTCAGGATGTTTATCATATTTCTCACTACCACTTACTATAATCACATAAGTTGTTGCTAAACATATCTTTTTCGCGTGTAGTGTTAAATAAATGAGAGTCTCGGTTTTGTTGAGACTCTTCATAAGCAATAATATAGGGATCAAACACGATTTTCATGCCTTTGGCCCAACGGGACATGGCGAATGTAAATGTATTGAAAAACCATGTTCGATTGCTATTATTGCATAAAACCTGAAAACATTTGCTACATTTCGATTTATTTCTTGCACTATTTTGTTTCGCCTTTTCACCGATGTCTCACGAACGCAATTTCCACGGACTATGCTCGTTCTAGGGCCTGGCAGTACATATCTCGTAACGGCAGCAATTCTGTGGCCCCGGTAAGAGAATATTGAAAGTTGCGTAGCCGTGCATTAATTGCCTTGTTAATACATGGCTTTTCGCTGGTTAATGCCCGGCTGTTAATAACGTGCGGCACTGCTTTTTATGCAATAATGAAGTTTTCAGCACTGCTTAGGCCCTTTAGCGTACACATGAGCAGAACTCAATTTTCAAAGATATCACAATTGGCCCAATGAATCACAATGGGCCCAATGATCTCAAAAGAAATGAAATCAAATCTGCACTATGGTGAAGTACGGGGAGAGTTCTACGGCCGCTACAGGGCACTAACACAAGCTGCAGTATAATAAAATAAACGTCAAAAAGATGGCCTTAGGAAACAAAGAACACATTACAGATTAGAAAATGGTGCCTTCAATTCCGTTTATTAGGTCGATTGTTTCCAACCGAGCTAAAGAAAATATAAACCAAATTTCCTAAATGTTTTGACCAATGAAATAAAACCGCGCGTTTGTACGAAATCAAAGTAACGATTATTTTAACATATTTTATTTCAGTACTTTAACATATGTAAATAACAAATAACATGTGCTTGTTTGGAGCCTCTCCCTCCAAGAGTTATTTATAGCCACACTATTCTTGTCAGAGCGCCGTGTAAAGAGGTTTATCTGTAAAAACTGGACTGGCACGTTGGCAAACAGTGCAGACCCATATCAAAAGCCGCAAAAGGCGGGTCTGATCAGGGTCTGCACTAATTGCTTTAATTACAGGAAGATAAGAGTTAAACAAAACAGTCTTAAGTTCCCATTTAGGACCATTTACCTAGCCTACAATCAGACAAGTAACTTTGGGTCGATGGACCTAAAACGTTCATTTTGGGAAAGTTCGGTTCGGAGACAGCAGGTTGTGGGTTTCATATTGTGAGCAATTAGGAGGAGACAGCGTGACGGATAAATGGACGGACGTTTGACGAAAAGACGGACGCGCAGAAAAATAATGTTGCTCTTGCACATCCGTACCCTAAGGGAAAGTCATGTAGCAAGTTTGGTAAAATTCCGCCCAGTTGTTTATAAGGAGATGGGAGAAGAAAGCGTGATGGACAGATAGCCGGAAGCCAGACGGCTGGTAAAATAATGTTCCTCACGTACACCCTTACTATGAGGGAAGGTCATGTAGTCCTTTTGGTTAAATTCCGCCCAATGTTTCAGGAAAGGATAGCGAGACAGACAGATGGAAGGAAGCCGGACGCACATACAAAAAAATAATGTTGCTCTCGCACATCTTTATTTAGAGGAAGTGATGTAGCAAGTTTAGTTGAATTCCGCCCTGTGGTTTAGGAGGAGATAGCATGATGGGCAGATGGACGGACGTCGGACGCACGAAGAGACGCATGGAAAAATAATTTTGCACTTACAGCAAGTTAGGTTGCATTCTGCCCTGTTGTTTTGGGAAGGATAGCATTACATACAGACAGACAGTCAGACAGACGAAGACATTCACAATATACCTATTGCTTTTGAAAAAAAAAAAAAAAAAAAAAAAAAAAAAACAGTGTACAAACGATCCATATTCGTCAAATTTTCAATTCCTTTTGCTTTGTAATAAAATGAGCCACTTGTGTGGGCATTCAGGCCTAAAATCGGACTGGTCCTCCACCCAAACGGACCAGAGTCTTTGTTGTGCGTCCACGGTTAAGTAAGGATCCAAGGTTTCTTCATGTGGACAGCAATACTCTGGTGCAAGTCTGTCTTTGCGTGGTGAACAGGCGATTTGTTGCTTCTGTTGTGGAGTGACTAAGATGTTTTATGTAGGTTTATAGTATTTATTTGTTATTTATTCAAGACTTAAACCTAAACTTGACAAAATAATTAATAAAAAAAAAACAAACAAAGTATAACTATAAGAGATGAATTGCATCTTTCTGAAGGTCATTTGTCCCATGCGAAATTTCATGACGCATTTTGCATGTCACTTTGCTTGTGACCCATTGCGTTCATATTTCAATGACCCTAAAAAATGAAGTGTATTTCTTAAATAACTCTAAAACATAACCCAATACACTTAAGTACTTATCCTTATCTGAAAACAGCATCAGCATGTTCGCCACAGGAAGTTCAGTTCTGATTTTTGTCTCTATTTTACTGACTTCGTCATCTTACCATTTGACTGTAATTACTTAATACAATATAATGTCCAACTAAAGTAATGAAAACATAGTAATATTATTTCTTAATCGTATATAATTACTTCATATTAATAAAACAAAAAAAAAAAAAAAAAAAAAACAAAAAAAAAAAGAAATAAAAGATAAAAAAAAAAAAAAAATAAAAAAAAATAAAAAAAATAAATAATAATAAAAAAAAACCCCCAAAAAACAAACACATCAATATCATCAAAGAAAATTTGAAATAAAATTACTTTTTGTTCGACTTTAAAATTAAAACTGCTCACTTCCAATTCTACTCATTTAATAAAATACAATGTAATAAAAATGATCAAAGTCCTTGTCCTACAGACAGTCTGCAACCTTACCAAATTTCAAACTTTAAGATCTGGCTTCCGATGATTTGCTTTTTATAACAAGATGTTAATGGTAATACCATGCTGGGGGACAGGTTGGCTGGTAATAGAAACTATTACATGGCTAATAATTTGATTAGGCCTCAGAATCCAGATCTGGCCCAAGATAGTACCTTAAATATAAGAATGAATACAAATCACTTAATGTTCCTCATAATTCCTGAATTCTCATTTTTTTGGATGGATTGTCTACAATCAACTGTTTACAATCGATCCATAGTATACATACATACATCAAAATTTCTTACGGTTTTTGTCTCCGTGATTATCAATTGACAATGAAATCTAACCGCGCGTTAGACGGACCAATCAATTGTTCACGCTATGAAACCCACAACCTGTTGTCTCCGATTCAAACATTCCCAGACTGAACGTTTTTGGATCGATCGACCATAGTTACTTGCCTGATTGTAGGCTGGGTAAATGGTCCTGAACGGGGACTTAAGACTGTATTGTTTAACCATTATCTTCCTGATATTAAAGCAATTAGTGCAGACCCTGATCAGACCCATCTTTTGTGGCTTCTGAAGTCGGTCTGCACTATTTGCCAACGTACACGTCCAAGTTTTTACAGATAAACCTCTTTACTCGGCGCTCTGAAAAGAATAGCGCGGGTATAAATACGCCTTTGAGGGAGAGGAGCAAAACAAGCATATGTTATTTGTTATTATACGCCCGTTTTTGAAAAAAAACAAAACAAAAAAAACAAACAAAAAAACAAAAAACAAAACGGTCGTATTATGGCATGGCACTGTCCGTCCGTCCGCTAACATTATTGTACGCTCCATAACTCGGTAACCGTTCAGGATAACTTCAGATAATTTTATAGGAATATATGTTAGGTGAGGCCGACGTGTCACGCACAAGAATAATTGTTCCCCCTTTCTTAGTTTCCAAGGTATGTCCATTTGATAATTGTTTTTTTTCTAAACATTCTTGTACGCACCATAACTCAGTAACCTTTAGGGATATCTTCATGCAACTTTATAGGAATATGTATTAGGTCACGTCAATGTGCTACGACGAAGAATGGTTGATCTATCTTTCTTATTTTACAAGTTATGTCACTTTGATTATTTTTTCCAAAATTTCTTGTACGCTCCATTTTTCAGTAACCGTTCAGAATATCATCATAAAATTTTATAGGAATACGTATTAGGTCAGGACGACGCGTCGTGCACAAGAACAATTGTTCCCCCTTTCTTAGTTTCCAAGTTATGCCCCTTTAATTATTTTTTTTTTCAAACATTCTTGTACGCGCCATATCCCTGTAACCGTTAGGGATATCGTCATGCAACTTTATAGGAATATGTATTAGGTACCACGATGTGTCGTGCACAGGACTAATTGTTCACTCTTTCTTATTTTCCTAGTTATGCCCCTTTGATTTTTTTTCCAAACATTCTTGTACGCTCCATAATATAGTAACAGTTCAGAATATCGTCATGCAATTTATAAGGAATATGTATTGTGCCGGGCACAAGAATGATTATTCCTTCCTCTTAGTTTCTAAGTTATGCCCCTTTGATTTCTTTTCTAGAATTCTTGCAGCAACATAACTCAGTAACTATTAAGGATATCTTCATGCAACTTTGTAGGAATATGTATTAGGTCACGACAATGTATCACGCACAAGAATGATTGTTCCCCCTTTCTTAGGTTCCAAGTTATTCCCCTTTCATTATTTTTTCCAAACATTCTTGGACGTTTGACATAACTCAGTAACCATTAGGGATATCTTCATGCAATTTTTTAGGACTATGTATTAGGTCACGACAATGTGACATGCACAAGAATGATTGTTCCTGCTTTCTTACTTTGCAAGTTATGCCCCTTTGATTAATTTTTCAAAACATTCTTGTACGCTTAATAATTCAGTAACAATTCAGAAAATTTTCATGCAATATGAATTAGGTCAGGACATTGTGTCGTGCACAAGAATGACTTTTTCTCTTTTCTTAGTTTCCAAGTTATGCCCCTTTGATTATTTTATTTCCAAACATTTTTGTACGCGCCATTACTCAGTAACCGTTAGGGATATTTTCATGTAACTTTAGTAGGAATATGTATTAGGTTACCACAATGTGTCGTGTACTTGAATGATTGTTCCCGCTTTCTTAGTTTCAAAATTATGCCCCTCTGATTAATTTTTCCAAACATTCTTGTACGCTCCATTATTCAGTAACTGTTCAGAATATCGCCATGCAATTTTACAGGAATATGTATTAGGTCAGGACGACGTGTCGCGCACAAGAATGATTGCTCCCCCTTTCTTTGTTTTCAAGTTATGCCCCTCTGATTGATTTTCACCAAACATTTTTGTATGCGCCTTAACTAAATAACCTTTAGGGATACTTTCATGCGATTTTATAAGAATTATAGGAATGTGTATTGGGTCAGGACGACATATCACATATAATAGCAAATGGTCGTATAATGCGCCGCTTGGGAAGCTCTTGTTTATATATGTTGAAGCATTGAAATAAAATATGTTTAAAATAAATAATCGTTACCTGGATTTTGTACAAACGCGATGTTTTATTTCATTGGTCAGAACGTTTAGGAAATTTGGTTTATATATACTTTGGCTCGATTATAAACAATCGACCCAATAAAAGGCATTGAAAGCACATTTTCTAATCTGTAATGTGTTCTTTGTTTCAAAAGGCAATCTGTTTGACGTTTATTTTACTACACTGCAGCTGGTGTTAATGCCATGTAGCGGCCGTAGAACGTCTCCCTGTACTTCAATATAGTGCAGATTATATTTCATTTCCTTTTTGATCATTGGGCCCATTGGGATATCTTTGAAAATTGAGTTCTGCTCATGTATACGACAGAGGGCGTACTGCAGTGCTGCAAACTTCATTATTGCTTATGAAGAATCTCAATAAAATCGAGACTCCCGTTTTCTAATCTGTAATATGTTCTTTGTTTCCAAAGGCAATCTTTTTGACGTTTATTTAACACTACACGCGGAAGTTAAATATATGTTTAGCAACAACTCGAGTGATTATTGTAAGTGATAGTGACAAATATGTAAAATAACTTAAGAAAGAGTTATACAAATATTGGGGTCACCCGTGCCCCAGGTGGTTCGCAAAAGAATTTTTTTTTTTTTCTCCTTTTATTGCTCTGTTGGTAGCCTAAAATTACAGACGTATTCCCTAGTCGCGGATCTACTTTCACCCGTGGTTATCGGTTGACAGCCCCAACATTCATAGAAGATGGATGTAAACAAAATTATTCAGGGACGCTTTATATAAAACATGAGGACCATAATGGTCCTTAACGCTCATGTATGCTTAAAAGTAGGTCAAGGTCACTAATGTCTACAACATTCATTAATCTGGAGGACATTTTTCTTAACATATCCATGTTACACCCCACGCCCCATCTGCAGGTTTGTAGTAGATCCAATGTCTACAACATTCGTTAATTTGGAGGACAAACCTCTTAACATATCCATGCCTCCTCTCACCCCACCCCCACTCACTCATTTGTAAGTTAAAGGAAGTGCCAGTTAAAACGATAGAGCTATTCAGCAAACAAGGATAATTATATCAAGGGACATAACTCTATGTATCGGATTGTGTAGGTTTTCATTTTTTCTGTCAAATTTTTCAAAGGACTATAGCCCTCTTAATGTTTAATGTAGCGTAACCTCAAAGAATACAGGCTGTTCCATCTAATAGTCTGACTATCCAATAACTTTCAGCTTGATAGATGGAAACTGAAGAAGGAATTGGCGAAAACATCTTGTGTGAACTATATCTAAAGAATAATACATCTATTAAACTTTGGAGCACTGGAACCTCGAAACAGTCTGCGAAAAACTGTAGGAGGAATAAGCTTAAACTAAAGTCATATCTGAACAATCTTTAAAACAAATGACTACCAAAATATGGTGTACTGTAATCTCAAAAGAATGTCCGCTGTACAACCTCTTAGTCTTACAGTCTACTTAAATGAACACTGTAGGAAGAGTTATTCGGAAACTAAGTCATGTGTGAAAACTTCCTAAAACGTAGTGATAACTCTATCAAAACTTGGTGTACTGTAACCACAAAATAATAAGCCCTGTACCTTCTCGAGGTCTAATTGTACACTAACTTTCAACCCAACCCGATGAAAACTATCAGAGGAGTTTGACGTAAATAAGTAATATCTGTCATATCTTAAAAGAGTATCGAGTTTCAAATTTTGCTGTAGTGTAACCTCGAAACGATATGCGCTGTACCACCTCATAGCCTAACTGTCCACCAAGTTTCAACCTCATTTGATAAAAACTGTAGAAGTTCTCTAAACGAAATCGTGTCTGAAAAATCTTTGGTAAATAGTGATAACCCTATCTTTGGTTTACTTTGGCCTTAAAATGATATGCACTGTATCACCTCAGGGTCTAACTGTTCACCAAAGTTTAACCCGATTTTATATGAAGATTTAGCAGGGTCTGGTAAAAACTGAAGGAGTTATGCTAGTAACAAGATGGAAAATAAGCGTTTTTCCAGGGATCAAGGGATCGTGACTTGAAAATAAATAACCTGATCTGGACAGTTTTCAAATTCCTCCAAGACTTTATCCATATTCAACTTAGCTGCAGATTCCAGCATCATCCAATTGCAACTGAACAAGTTGTGCTTATGATAAAGTCAAATTTAAGCTTTTTCAACAATCAAGGGAACATAAATCTGATAAATGATGTGATCTGGCCAGGTTTTTAACTTGTCTGAGATTCTATCCATGTCCACCTTATCTGCAGGTTTCAGGAAGATCTGGTCAAAACTAAATGAATTATGCAGACGATAAAATCAAAGACTTTTTCAGTAATCAAGAGGGGTGAGAGGATGTAACTCTTGGATAAATGACCCGATCTGGACAGGTTTTGAAGTCATCCGAGGTTTCATCCATGCCCCCCTTATCTGCAAGTTTCAGGAAGTTCGAATGAAAACTGAGCAGATTATGCTGATGATAAAGTCAAACAGAGGCTTTGTCAGCAATCAAGGGGTAGTAACTTTAAGATCAATGATTCGTTCTGACAAGTTTTTTTTTAACTTATCCGAGATTTTATCAATCACCATTTTATAAGCGAGTTTCCAGGAAGAGTTGATCAAAACGGAATGAGTTATGCTGATGACAATGTCAAACAGAGGCTTTTTCAGCAATCAATTGAATGTAACTATAAGATTAATGATCTGATCTGGTCAGTTTTCGAACTTGTCCAAGATTTTATCTATTTCCACATTATCTCCAAGTTTCACGAACATCCGATCAAACTAAAGGAGTTATAGTGAGTTATAGTGATAAAAAAGTCAAACATAGATGTTTTAAGCAATCAAGGGGACGTAAGTATCTGGCCAATTTTCGAATTTGTCCGACATTCATCCATGTCCTGATTATTTCCAAGTTTCAGGAATATCCGATCAACACTGAAGAATTCATAGTGATGACAAAGTCAAATACTGACTTTTTCGGCAATCAAGGGGGTGTAACTCTCAGACTAATGATTGGATCTAGCCAACTTCCGAATTTGTCCATTATTACGTCCATGTCCACCTTATCTGCAAGTTTCAGGCAGAGTCAATCAAAACTGAACAAAAAAAGGTAAGAGAAAAGTCCAGGGAGTGCCACAATCACAAACCGCAGCCCTTCCCAGACCCCAAGAGGAAGAGGAAACCGACAAATCTAAACAAGCACAAACCGAACAAACGTACGAAAAGCACTAAGATTAGCTCTCTCTTCCCCAAGCGAGGTAATCACAATACTAAAAGGACTGAAAAACACAAGAACAAAATGACACACGGAAAGACATACAACAAATCGCCTCGTAGAATAAACTACAAAGCAACAAAGTGTAAGACTAACAGCGGGACGCTGTTACGCTGATATCAAAGTTAAACATAGACCTTTTCACCAATCAATGGGCTGCAAGACTAAGAGTAATGATCTGATCTGGCCAGCTTTCGAATTTGTCGAAGATTTAATCCATGCCCACAGTACTTGCAAGTTTCAGGAACATCTGATTAAAACTGAAGGAGTTATGGTGATGTCAATCATTTTCCAGTTGTGAGTCTATAGGACATTTTGGTTGCCATAACAACCAAGGTTTTCATTGGATTTTCGTGAAAAGCTAATACAATAAATGCTCCACCAGAGACATGTTATAGATGAGAAATGATAGAGATTCGTTATTACCTAGGATAAGGAAATATTGCAGTGCGATTGTTACAGGCAAGCGGCATTTAATTTGTAAATTGTTTGGGATAAAGGGCTACAAGTTTGTATTTCAAAAGATGCTAATAAATGTAAGGGAAACTCGGGAATCATTTATGGTTTAGTTGGTTGGTATGGCTTATTTTAAACTTTAACACTCTCTAAATTAATTCCGATGACAAATTGGTCATATTTTAACCAGGAAACAGGACAAGATTTCATGCAAACTGCCTCCACTGTTGACAATTTGCATGGGATTTCACCTCCGTTTTTTTTTTTTGTTTTTTTCACAGAAAACATATTTGAGGTTTCATGCAAACGGATTCCTGATTTCTGGGAAGATTAGGAAAATATGTCAAAATTTCATCTGCCGAAAATTGTATCCACAGTGCTAAGCGTTAAATACGGAGGCTATCCCTTAGTTTTATAATATTTTATTTTAATTATTTTATGTAGTCCCATAGCATTATGATTTTACCCCTGTATACTTGGTGAAATAAAACATGTTTAAACAAAATGGTAGCTATAACAAGCCACATGCAGATATTAGTTAATTTTTTAAAGTGTGTTCCTTGACAAATTAACTTGTAAATTGCACAAAGTTAATAGGTTTTTCAGCTTCCTCAAAATTATGTAAAATGACAGGGAAGTTAAAGGCTGTTATTGCCAATATAGATAGGAAGCAAATTGGTTATACGGTGGTACTGCCAATAAAAATATGAAGCAAATTGGTTGGACCACCGGATCTCTCAATGAGTAACATTATTTATGGTCCTAATTTTATTTCGTCCTTGTGTCTAAGAAATCATCGAGATCTTACCTATGTTTCTAGGATTTTCTGGAGTAGGATAAGTGGAGACACCCGTGCCCGTTCCCCGAGCTGGCTCGCACGTGAATTTTTCGTTCGCCTTTCTTCTCCTTTTTATTGCCCTGGAGGGAGCCTAAAAATATTGAAATATTTCCTAACCAAACATTCAACACCTGACATCCGTCCATGGTTTCTATATTCACAGAAGATGCTACAAGATTAAAGAAATTTATTCAAGGGCACTTAATCATACCGTACAACCGGTGTCCTTGATGACAAGTGGTTTAAAAGGGTATGCGAAGAAATTGTGCCGGTAAAATTCCAGAAAGAAAGCATTTCACTTTTATGCATTATGGGGATACTATTAAATGGTTGGAAAACCCACAGTAGTAATTTGATTTAGTTTCACTGCCGCGTAAGCATATGAAAGGTAGTCGACAAAAATATGTTTCCTGAAAATTGCACCAGAATCCATTTTCTGCTAGAGTCGCTCTTCCCAGGAACAAAATGTTGTATTTCTTTCTTGCATAAAGTAAAAAAAAAAGGTAAGCGAAAAGTCCAGGGAGTGGCACAATCACAAACCGCAGCCCTTCCCAGACCCCAAGAGGAAGAAGAAACCGACAAATCCAAACAAGCACAAATCGAACAAACGTACGAAAAGCACTAAGATTAGCTCTCTCTTCCCCAAACGAGGTAATCGCAATACTAAAAGAACAATAAAACACAAGAACAAAATGACACATGGAAAGACATACAACAAATCGCCTCGTAGAATAAACCACAAAGCAACAAAGAGTAAGACTAACACCGGGACACCGCCTTAGAACGGTCAGTAGAGTAAACCACCGCGGGGTTTAAAGCACTTTTACAGCTAGCTAACTTCACCCTGGGTCCTGATGCTACTCTTAATACAGAAACACATAAAAATTCGGTTCGTATAAAGGCTCCCAACTCAGTCAATGCTCAAAGCGAAAACTCAAAATTAAATTAATCACTATAATAAATAAAGACGAGTACTACTAATTCTACTGTATGCCAGAGTAAATGAAAACCAATAGTAGAACCACGGCGGGCCAAGCCAAAGACATATCGTCAAGCCCCAACCCACTGGTTAAAGTTTTACGAAGAGGCCGTCATTGGGTCTGAGGCCCGAACCGCCGTCGTGCAATGAAAGAGCGAAGCATAGCTATCAACAATGATAAGGTTGACAACCAGGTATGCAGTCGGCCGCATAATATCCAGGCTATAGCCAATTCTTTTATAACGGTTAATAAGTTTTCTGAATTGCTCCGAAAAGTTAGATTTACCTATAATTTTTCTAAATCTGTACACTAAGTCACCGTAAAATTCTGGTTCCGATATACCAGTGTTTTCAGACTGACGCTATATTTTTCTAACAAGGCACTGTGTCTGCGATAAAATTTCGAAAACGCCTTACGAAGTTTAAAATAACGATAGCCCTGCCTAAGAAGTTTGGCAGTAAGGGCTTGTTTACGGTAGTTAAAGTCATTAAGATTTGAAGAAACTCTGGCGAATCTAATAAGTTGAGATATGTATACCCCATATGAGGTACGCCGGGGGACATCACCATCAAGAAAAGGGAAATTGTCTATATCAAAATCAAAATCGTCTCGTTTATCATAAATTTTGGTGGAAACCGTACCATTAGAAATACATAGATTCAAATCCAAAAAAGGTGCCTCGGTATCGGAAGAATTTGCTCTATTTAATTGGTGTTCCGTAGGGAATATCCGGTCCACCATTTGGTCAAAGTAAATATTGTCAATATTTAATAAATCATTAAGGTATCTTGAAGTTGAATTGAAAGCCTCAATAATGTCAGCCTGATTTTCACGTGAGAGAGACTTCATGAAATCTCTCTCATAACAAAAAAGAAACAAATCTGCAACAAGAGGAGCACAATTAGTTCCCATCGGAATACCAATAGTTTGCCTATAAAGTTTAATTACAAATCTAATAAAAATATTATCCAAAAGATAAACAAGGGCATCACAGACTTTTTGACACGACCATAAATTGTGATTATTATATACATCAGAAGTGAAAAAAGCACTTTCTTCGTTGCAGGATAAATACTGGGTCTCCCGAATAAACGTTCGGTTAATTAAATCAATAAGTTTATCTTTTATAAGATGATAGTATACAGTGTAGAAAAATCATATGTAGACAATTTAGAAGCCTGAAAGTTTTTAGATTTAAATTTATTGAGAACGTCATTAGAAGTTTTAATTGACTAAAAATAGTTAATTCCGTCCCTTTCGTAAACAGTATCATAGTATCTAATCCAATGTTTTTTTAACAGCAGTAAGGCATGAAGTTAGCAGTTTGGACAAATTAGTAGTCGTACATGAACTAGAATTAGCAATGAAACGTGCTTTATAAGGTCGTTTATGAAGTTTCGGTAACCAATATAACGTAGGAAGTCTGCCTTGCTTTTCGTTAATACTCACTGCAAACTTAGCAGTAATATCGATAGAATGGGTATTAACAATAGACCTCTCGTCAGTAGAAATCCGTTCATATGTTCTAGTACTACCAAGTTCTTGTATTAGAGTATTGATATAATAAAGTCGTCACACAACAACAACATTATTAGCAGCTTTATCAGCTGGAGCCAAAACATACTTCCTATGAAATTCCTGGATACCTTGTTTCAAATATCGAAAAGATAATTAAGGCTTAGGAGGGAGAAGATCAAGGTTATTAGATTAAAATAACACACGTTCATCAATGATCTTAAAAATCTTTAATTTCCAATTATTTAAAGCATTAGACTCAACATGCTCTCGTTTACACCAACGCGTACAATAATCATTTAAAGCACTGGCAATTGTTTCCCGACATTTATTGAAATCAATGTGGGCTGGGAATCTATATTTAGTAAACCTCAACTCAACAGCCATTCTGTAAAACTTAGCTTCGCAACTCGATTTAACAACAAAGTTATTTGCTTCCTACAGATAAATCTTTATTTGGCTAACACGCATGGCAGAGGAGCGAATTTGAAGGCAAACATGTACGGCAGATCAGAATGCCAGTTGTTTCTTCCAGAATAAAAGCCCGCTGCGGGCAAGCGTCCCCGACGTCATGGCTTTGTTATTAAAGGGTTGCGAGTTTTTAATCCGTATAATAATAAAAATAACTCACAAACCACACGCATATCTTCAGACCATGTAGAACAAAATATTCATAATTTCAAAATGATCGGTAGAAAATTTTAAGAGAAGTTGCGCCCACAAGGTATATATTCCAAGACAAACGGGGATTAGAAAAAACTATGTCAAAAAATTGGAAGAAGTTGATTAAAATAATGGGAGGATAACCCCAAAACCACACACACACACACACACACACACACACACACACACACACACACACACATCTTCAGACCATGTAGAACAAATATGCAGAGTTTAAAAAGGATGGGTGGAAAACTATAGGATGCGTTGCGCCCACAAGGTATCTATACTAATACTAATCGAACCTAAAAAACGTCGATAAAGTGGATAAAGTTGATAAAATATGATGAGAGGATAACCGAAAAAGCACATGCATATCTTCAGATCACGACAAGAAAAACTCTGCTAAGTTTAAAAACAGTTTGGTTGCGCCCACAAGCTACCCACGTCATCTTGTCATAACTAAAAACACGAAGTTGAAAAAGTGCAAAATGTTGAAAAATAAAAATGGCAGTATAACCCCAAAATCGAATGCATAGCTTCAGATCATATAGAACAAATATGCAGAGTTTCCAACTGATCAGTCGAAAAGTCTAGGAGGAGTGGCGCCCACATATCTATTCCAGTACTAATCGGACCTGGTAAAGAACTTAGTCGAAGAAGTGGGAAAAGTTGATAAAAATAATAGGAGGATATTTTTTATCATTCTTCAATGAGGTTTAAAATTTTTATTCCATGCTATCTTACCAGCAGGTGTTTCATTATTACAATTTAATATTTCATACATATCTTTAGTGCCTTTTTTATTTCTTTATTTCGTATATATGCAGTCCAAATGGTACTATGCGATTTTGTAGCTTTTCCTTAATTGAAATTTATTTTGAGCCTTTTCTTCCATTCTTTAATTTTTTTATATTAAATAGTTCCTTTACCTCCTGATAGGTTAGCGGATTACCACTTTTTCCCGTAATATCATTCATAAGTTTTATTCCACTTTCATAACATGTTTGATAGTTAATACAAGTATTTGCCACGTTTATGTTCTTATTATAAAATATTGTACTTGTTTAAAATTAATGTATTTCTTTAGGTTGATTATTTGACTGTAGTTTAATATGTGCATTAAACACATCTAACCAGAATTAATTATTTTATTTTATTCTATTATTTTTTTTTTTAAATATTTTTGTTATATACTCTGCACCACAGTCAAAACAATCTTGCCTTTATTGTTTCTGTGCTATACTTTTTCCCCTATCCATATGAGTTGTGTTTGTTTTGAAAGTTTACCTTAAGCCCTGATATTTTTGCGAAATTATCAAGTTCATTTAATGTTTCTGTTAATGAGTTGATCAATCGAATATTATAGTAGTGTCATCAGCAAACTGTACTAATTTATAATCAATATTATTGATTTTATTTCCTTTATTATTTTCATTCTTTCTTATTTTTATAGCTAAAATTTCAAAAATTACTGCACAAAGAATAAATATGTAAGTTGATGTTGGATCCCCTTGTTTGCAGCCGCGTTCCAGTCTAAATGGCGAAGAGAAGTTACCACCCCGGTTTACCCTAATAGGGGTAATTTTTAAGGAAACTGAAATCCACTTTTGAATTGAAGCCCCACTCCCACTCCCCCGCAAAAAAGTACATTTGAATAAATGCCCGTGACAGAGAATCAAATGCCTTCTCAAAATCAACCAAAAGCAAGAGTCCAGGCATAGTTTTCCTCCTCAAACTGCATTAAGTCATAAACAAGTCTTGTGTTTTCACCTATATACCGCCTCGATATACATCCGCTCTGATCTGTATTTGTAAGTTTTGTTGTAACAGTTTCAATCTGTTTGCAATACCTGCAGAGGCTAATTTATATATTGCCTTTAAAATAACTATTAGCCTATAATTGGTGAGCAACAATCTACGATTTATTTTCTTTGGGTGTAAGAGTAATTATGCCTTCTTGTTTAGAAACGGACAATTCCCCGATGTTATAAAAATTTTTTTAGAGAATTCACAAGAGAAACCATCCACTCCTGGACTACGATTTTTTTTTTCATATTTTTTAAAGCAATTGTAAGTTCACAAAAAAAAAAAAAAAAAAAGATAAGAGAAAAGTCCAGGGAGTGCCACAATCACAAACCGCAGCCCTTCCCAGACACCAAGAGGAAGAGGTAACCAACAAAACCAAACAAGCACAAATCGAACAAACGTACGAAAAGCACTGAACTTAGTCCTCTCTTCCCCAACCGAGGTAATGGCAATGCTAAAAGGACTGAAAAACACAAGAACAAAAAAACACAAGGTAAGACATAAAACAAATCATCTCGTAGAATAAACCACAAAGCAACAAAGAGTAGGACCACCGCCTTAGAACCGTCAGTAGAGTAAACCACCGTGGGGTTTAAAGCATTTTTACAGCTAGCCAACTTCACCCTGGGTCCCAATGCTACTCTTAATACAGAAATACATAAATCATCGGTTCGCATAAAGGCTCTCAACTCAGTCAATGCATCAAAGCGAAAACATGAAAATCAAATTAATCATTATAATAAACAAAGTTGAGTACTCAAGGCTAATTCTACTGTATGCCAGAGTAAATGAAAACCAATAGTTGAACCACAGCCTTCAAGTCCTACAAACTTTTCTGACTCATCATCATTTAGTTTCGGGTGTTATTCTTATTTAAATCTGTGTTTAAGTCAATATCAACATGGGTCTTTTCTTTAGACAAATAGAATGTTTCGTAAAATAATTCTATTTCATTCATAATTTTCTTATGGTCATATATTATCTCTCCCTTAGCAGTTTTAAGTTTGTTAACAATTTTGCTCATGGAATTATGCGAATGCACTGGAATATTTTGTTGTTCACCCTCTCTACTATATGAACTGCCCTTGATCTGATTACTGCGCCTTTTATATTTTATTTTCTTAATTCATAGAGATCTGTTTCATGCTTTCAAGTTTTTTTTTTTTTATATTTTCACTATTTAAATCCTGCTCCAGTTTACAGATGTTTGATACCAGTGCCTTTTCTTTTTCATCACACTGTGTCTTTTTATGACTTGAATAGGATATGGATTTTCCGCTTAATTCCGTAAGTAAGGTGTCTAAAATTAATTTGTCATTTATAGTGAATTAAAGCTCATTATCTGGTATATTGTTTAAATTATCTAAGAGGTACGCTGGTAATGCACATTGACATTTTATTTACATTCTTTTACGTTTTATTGCCTCAATGTAATTTATGTCATAGAGTAATGAATTATTATGATTCCAATGTTTCCAAAAGGGTTTTCCTTTTTGAAATCATTAAAGGAAATATTTAATACAACTGCTGAATGATCAGATCGATATCTGTTTTCTTTCTTGCAACTATTTAAAGAAGACAATAAGATTTCAGATGTAAAAAACAAAATCAAGTCTGGCCTGTTGGAACGGAGTCTTTCTTCTCCAAGTATACCGCTTTAGGGGTGGATGTAAATCTCTGAAGGGGTCAACTAAATACATTTTCTGGATAAATTCAAGAAGTTTTTTTCCTTGCATTTTTATTATTAGCAATTTTATTATTACAAAAATCGTTGGGTCAGTAACTAGGTTAATAATCTCCACACCGAATTATATGTTAATTACCTATTTCTTCAAAACTTTTGTTGCTATATTTTTGCTATATTTTGGTAGAATGATACATCATCATTACTTGGGCCATAAATCGTTGCTAATGTAGTTCTATTATTGTCTATTGTACCATCTAATACTAAACAATTGCCATTAGGGTAGGATATACAACAACTGTGTACTTTATATTCAAAACTTTTATTAAATAAAATCGCTACTCCTCTTGAAGAAGATTTAAATATACTGAACTTACAATAATTACCCCATCCTGCCCTAACCAACTTT
Organism: Anodontia alba; assembly: GCA_964016985.1. Classification (NCBI taxonomy): domain Eukaryota; kingdom Metazoa; phylum Mollusca; class Bivalvia; order Lucinida; family Lucinidae; genus Anodontia; species Anodontia alba. The sequence goes on along the minus strand of OZ024826.1, from coordinate 96,162,573 downwards.
TCATCTGTGCTAGGCGTAAAATGAGTATCTTGCAGGCAATAAATCTGGAAATGTTTTTGCTTTAAGTACTCCAATATGTCGGTACGCTTGGGGAGTTGTTCAATACCTTGTACAATTAAAGTTAAAATTTTAATATCTGCTACAGTATAATATATTTATAATGTCTGTAATAAAGGGATTTAATGCTCTCAACACTAACAAACAGCTCAAATTGCCTCATGCCAGTAGATAAAGCTGGTGGCAAAGAAACAGAAATAGAAATAAAACAGAAAAAAAAATCAACAGAAAGTTGTAATATTTCATCAAAAACGTATAACAAACAAAGAAAAAAAAAGTGGGCTTCTTTGCAATTAAGCTGTATGTATTGGAGTTTCAGATTCAAATTTTACTAAATAAGTACATTTTGTATGTAAAACATTTACATGGTAAGGCTCTTAGACAATTTGTTTTAAAAAGAATTTGTATACTGAAGCAAAAAAACATATAGACATAACGCTCTTTTCACATGATAATCTGAAGAAAAAAAACAAACAAAAAAACTTCGACACAATAATGTTTTTGTGCGACCAGTTTGTAAATTATTGTTATTTGCATTTTGCATGTGTCTTTTTATTTGTTTGTTTGTTTGTTTTTTTTGGCTGCTTTTCATAATTATTTGTTAATTATTTGTAGACTCAAAAAAAAAAAAAAAAAAAAAAAAAAAAAAAAAAAAACATGACCAAAAAGAAAACAAAGACAAAAACTCACAAACGGTCAAAAATCCTTAGGAAAAATCCTGTAGCAGTAAAATGGATTTGGCCTCGGACCACAATTATTTTTCCATTACCTTCCATACAAAGATCTCTTGGAAAAATTGCTGACAACTGACAACTTTGCAATCGATGCATACTTTCTTCTGCTTATGTCATCATTTCTTACCTTTAAATTTATCTACTTTACACATGACCATGATCAGCTTCTTTTCCTGCAGTCGTCCGTCAAAGTAAACACCTGTTAATTCATACCAGTTACAGCCCATGTAAACTCACATCTTAGGGGTGTGCTTAGGTTCACCTGTTTTCCTGAAATCAAAAGGAGACAAAACACTCTTAATTTTCAAAACACCTACATGTTGTTCTATCAAAAGAATCACAGTGAAGTAGTCTGCTCAGTCACTCTGGCATAAGACACAGCATCCAAGTGAGGGACTATTTGTGCGACTATGTTTCCTTATTTGGGACAACGAAGCTAATTGTGGACTGGTTCCATTTCTGGTAAGCGAACGCTAGTGTATTGTCATTCTACCTATCACCGGCATACACTAGTTTTCGGTATTCGGAAAGCATGACCCCCGCCCATCGGGGCCCCATACAAGAATGTTTATGGAAATACGAACGGACAGACGGATGGACGGCTGAACAACAGCGCCATGCTATAATATTTCCACCATTTTAAAAGTGGGTATATACACACTTTTATAAAGTTTCATCATTTTTTCCGATTGGTTATCAAGTTATGGCATGCACAAGATTTGTATATAAATAATTAGCATAAAAACAATCTAAGGGCCATAATTCAGAAAGAAAGTTACCGAAACCAACCGATATTATAGGCAGCCCTTGGTCTTTACCTAATACACGTTCCTACAAAGTTGCATGAAGATATCCGTAACAGTAACTGAGTTATGACGCAAACAAGAATGTTTGAATAAAATCATCCAAGGAGAATAACTTGGAAACTTAGAAAGGTGAACAATCATTCTTGTGCGCGACACGCCGTCGTGACCTAATACATATTCTTTTAAAATTGCATGAAGATATCCCTAATGATTACTGAGTTATGTCGCGTACAATAATTCTGGAAAATATATAACTTGGAAACTAAGAAAGGTGGAACAATCATTCTTGTGCGTGACACATCGTCCTGACCTAATACATATTCCTAAAAACTTGCATGAAGATATTTTGAACTGTTACTGAATTATTGAGCGTACAAGAATGTTTAAAAGAATTAATCAAAGGAGCATAACTTGGAAAATAAGAACGGGGGAACAACGAGGGAACAACCATCGTCATGACCTGATAAATATTCCTATAAAGTTGCATGAAGATATTTTTAATGGTTACAGAGTTATGTCGCGTACAATAATTCCGAAAAAAAAAGTAACCAAAGGGCATAACTTGGAAACTAAGAAAGGGGGGACAATCTTGTGCACGCCACATTGTCCTGACCTAATACATATTCCTTAAAATTGCAACTGAGAAAGGGAAACAAGCATTCTTAGGCGAGACACGTCATCCTGACCTAATACATATATATATTCCTATAAAGGTGCATGATTATTCTGAACTGTTACTGAATTATTGATCGTACAAGAGAATGTTTGAAAAAAATAATCAAAGAGGCATAACTTGGAAACTAAGAAAGCGTGAACAATCATTCTTGTCCGCGGCACTTCATCGTGATCTTACACATATTCCTATAGAGTTGTATGAAGATATCCCCAATCATTACTGTGTTATGTCGCATACAAGAATTCTGGAAGAAAATATCAAAGGGGCATAACTTGGAGATATTCTTGTGCACAACACGTCGTCCTGACCTAAATCATATTCTTATAAAATCTATGAAGATATTCTGAACTGTTACTGTATTATGGAGCATACAAAAATGTTTGGAAAAAATAATTAAAGGAACATAACTTTGAAAATAAGAAAGGGGGAGCCCCCATTCTTGTGCACGACATATCGTCGTAACCCAATACATATTCCTGTTAAATGGCATGAAGATATCGCTAATAGTTACTGAATTATGTCGCGTACAAAAATTCTGGAATAAATAATCAAAGTGGCATAACTTGGAAACTAAGAAAGGTGGAACAATCATTCTTGTGCGCAACACGTCGTTCTGACCTAATACATATTCCTATAAAATTGCATGAAAATATTGTGAACTGATACTGAATTATGGAGCGTACAAGAATGTTTGGAAAAATAATCAAAGGGGCATAATTTGGAAAAAAGGAATGACACATCGCCCTGACCTAAAACATATTCCTATAAAGTTGCATGATGATAACGGTAACTGAGTTATGGGGCGTACAAGAATGTTTGGGAAAAAAAAAATCAAATAGACATAATTTGGAAACTAAGAAAAATGGAACAATCATTCTTATGCGCGACACGTCGTCCTAACCTAATACATATTCCTGTAAAATTACATGAAGATATCCTGAACGGTTACTGCTTTATGGCGCCATGCCATAATACGTCCGTCCTTTTTTTTTTTTTTTTTTTTTTTTTTCAACACGGGCGTATTAAACATGTGCGTAGTGAGAACATGTCTATTCAAATATATTGAAAATTTTATAACAAAAAAAAAAAAAAAAAAAAAAAAAAATGTTTTCGGATAAAATTCTGATATTTCTTCATATTTCCGCCCGGAAACACAGATTGAGGGCACTCGTTAGAATCACCTCGAAGAGGTGGTTCTGAGAAGCACCCACAATCCACGTCCCTGAGCAGAAATAAGAAAAATAATGTATACTTCTGTAAACCCCAGTTTTAAAATATAAAAATGGGGTTCAGTGGGGTCAAAATTATATAGGCATGTTTTCGTGATGAATCCAATAGCCTTCTTCTAGAGCTATAAATAGATGCTACTATTAGCTAGAGCAATAAATAAATGCTAACTAAGCTTGTATCAATTTCATACTTCGGTATGAAATTGTTAAAAGCTTAGTAAGAACACTTTTTCCAGTATTTTCAATTCATTCAAAGGCAAAATATCAATTCCAGAAAAGTCAGCTTGTGGACTATAAGCATCATCTGGCGATTCGGAACTCAATGTTTAATTGGGACTCAACCACTCCAACCAATTTAGTACTGAAGGTTTATGGGGGGCTGTGACTGAAAAAAACATTTTCAGGGCATAATCGAACACTTGATTTCATCTCACTGGAATAAACTGCCCGCACTATCGCGAATTAGAAGTAGACAAAGTGTCTGGTTCGGTTGCATACAGACTAAGGCCCATGTGGACATAATCTGAGCAGACGGTGACATTGTTGTCATAGCTGATAACAACGTTGGAATATAAACGTACAGATAGATCTATGTGTTAGAGACTTTAGAGCAGAAATAAGAAAAACAATGTATATTCCTGTAGACCCCACTTTTCCCTGTATAACGGTGGGTTAAGAAGGACTTAATTGCATAGACTTGTTAACGTGATATTAAATTTAAACTGCTTCTGTTACGGTGTATACCTAAGTTTAATAAAAGAAGATGTGTTTTAAATGAACGTTTGGTATTCCGTTCAAGATGTGTTTCTTAAAGAGTTTTTATATTATCAAAGATGCTAGTCAATCTATGCATTTTATAATGATACATTAATGACTCATATGGATACTGTATTATGTTCCCATGGCCCTTAGTGCGGTATGCTACCGAACCAGATACTTCATTCAGTTCTAATTCGCGATATTTCAGGCAATTATTCCTGTGGGATGAAATCAAGTGTTCAATTATGCACTGAAAAGTGTCTATTTCGCAATCGCAGCAATAACACAAGTACTGTTTTTGTAGTTGTTTTGATCGGATGTAGCCGATAGACCTAAAAGGAGAGAATAAGTCAGTAAAATGAAGCCACTCTTACTAAATAAATAGAAGTTTGAGTATCTCCATCGATGTTCAGTTGTACCTCTCCCCACCAGTTGAAATCCGTCGCTAGTGTCTCTGTATTGGAATATTCAGCTGCCCAAAATTTGGATACTGGATTGTTTGCAAACATGATTTTTATAGTTAACAAAGGTTGATGATATATGCACTAAAATGGTAAATAAACAATATGCAATAGACTATCACAATTTATTATCCCAGAGCATTTGATCAGTTTCACGAATTTAATAACACATGTGCATACCAACCCTTTTTGACGCTTCCATTACGAAAACACGCCTATTCAAATATATAGAAAATTTTACCTCAAAAACCGAAACTTTTCAGATAAAAAAAAACTCTAATATTTTTCATATTTCTGCTCAAAACATAGATTGTGGGTATTCGTTAGTACCGCCTCGGTACCCACAATTTACGTTTTGAACAGACATAAGAAAAAATAATGTATACCCCTGTAAACCCCAGTTTGCCTATATATAAGTGGGGTTTAAGGGATGGTATCTGTCAGAGGCTCTATTTTTGAACAACAATTATTCTAGTTCCTAGCTTTTCTCAATATTTACAGTTGCTATTAAAGTATTTTCTCTTGAAACGCACAATTTTGAAGATATTTTCAATTTATGCAGCCTCGCAAACTGCACTGTTGCATATGAAGATACTCAATCAAACCGAGTCGCCGATTTTCGTGATTTTATGTGTTCTTTGTTTCCAAAGGCAATCCTTTTTGACTTTTACTTTACACATTCTGTATTATTTTCGACATTAGTTAAGTTGGCTGCCTAGTATCTGTGTCGGCTTGGAGAGGTACCACGGGACACCGATGGAGATTCTCTCTCTAATTGAATATCATATAGTAGCCATGATAGTGTTTGAATTCGGTATAGACCTTAAGCCGTCAATAGGACTTTAACATCACAGGCTTTCAATAAGTCTCTAGCTTAATGTAGCCCTTCAAGCTCCAAAAATTAGGTCTTTTCCATAGATATTAGGCCCCAATAAGTCTTGATCTGCAATATACCTTGAGTTCAGAGTAGACCGTGAGCTCCCTAATATAACTCCAGCCCACTTCCTCATAAGCCTTCAGTACTAAATCGGTTTGAGTACTCCATTAAACCTTGTGCTCCAAATCGCCAGAATGACTCTTATATTCTACTAGTTGACCTTCATGGATTTATATTTTGACTTTGTATGAATTGCAAATACTGGCAAAAATGTTCTTACTAAGCCTGTACCAATGTCACACCGAAGTATAAGTGCAAATCACTCAACGCCTTTTTGTCCCCCGACGTTAGACGAAGGGGGCTATTAAAATGGGTTCATCCGTCCGTAGACACAATTAGATGGGTAGCTTGTGGACGTTACTCCTCTTACCGTTTTTAACCGATCTTTTTGAAACTTTGCAGATGTTTTTATCATGGTCTGAAAATATGCATGTGCTTTTGGGGTTATCCTCTCGTTATAGTTTATCATTTTTCCCACTTTTTCGACTTTTTTTTTCCAGGTCAGATTACTATTAGAATAGATACCTTGTGTGCGCAACTCCTCCTACTGTTTTCTACCGATCATTTTGAAACTATGCAGACTTGTTTTACATGGTCTGTAGATGTGCATATGCTTTTGAGGTTATCCTCGCATTTTTATCAACTTTTCTACTTTTTCGACTCAATTGTTTTCCAGGTTTGATTACTATTATATTAGATATCTTGATGGCGCAACTCCTCCTAGAGTTTTCGACCGATCATTTTGAAACTATGCATACTTGTTTTACATAGCCTGAAGATGTGCATGTGATTTTGGAATTATTTTTATCAACTTTTCCCACTTTTTCGACTTAGTTCTTTACCAGGTCCGCTTAGTATTAGAATAGCTATCTTGTGGGCGCAACTCCTCCTAGACTTTTCGACTGATCATTCTGAAACTATGATATTTGTTATGCATGGTCTGAAGATGTGCATGTGGTTTTGGGGTCATCCTGCCGTTCTTTAACAACTTTTTGCACTTTTTGCAACTTAGATTTTTTAGTTGTGATCCGATGACCTGGGTCGGCTATGGGCGCAACTCGTCTTACAGTTTTATACCAAACATTTCGAAACTTAGCAGGTATTTTGTCATGGTCTGAAGATGTGCATGTGCCTTTGGGGTCTCCTTCTATCTTATCAACTTTTTTCCACTGTTTCGACGTTTTTCAGGCTCGATTAGTATTTCAACAGATGCTTTGTGGGCGCAACTCATCCTACAGTTTTCCAGCCATCATTTTTAAACTATGAGTATTTTCCTACATAGTCTAAAGATGTGTGTGTGTGTGTTTTGGGTTATCCTCCCATTATTTTTATCAATTTGTTCCATTTTATTTTAGATACAGTGTGGGAACATCTCCTCCTAGACTTTTCTACCGATAACTTTGAAACTAAGTTTATTTGTTCTACACCATCACGAAAACATGCCTATATAATTTTGACCCCCTTAAACCCAACTTTTATATAGTAAAACTGGGGTTTACAGGGGTATACATTATTTTTCTTATTTCTGCTCAAAAACATAGATTGTGGATACTCGTTAGAACCGCCTCACCGAGGCGGTTCTGACGAGTACCCACAATCTATGTTTTGAGCAGAAATATGAAAAATATCAGAGTTTTTTATCTGAAAATTTTCAGTTTTTGGAGGTGAAATTTTCTATATATTTAAATAGGCGTGTTTTCGTAATGCGGTCTGAAGATGTGCGTGTGGTTTTGGGGTTATCCTCCTATTATACGGATGTAAACTCACAAGCCTTTATTAACAAAGCAATGACGCAATGGGTTATTCTGGAAGAAACAACTAGCATTCTGACCTGCCGTTCATGTTAGCCTTCAAAGTTTTTTTTCTCTGCCGTGCGTGTTAGCCGCATAAAAATTGATATGTAGGCAAAGGCAGTCGTTTTTCACACATTTGCGTCGTTTGAAAGCATATAACTCCATTATTGAACCAAGCTGCAACGCCAAATTGTACAGAATTGCTGTTGAATGACTGCAAATTTATTTTAAGCAAGAGAAAATACCAGATTTTGTACCTGGGAAACACTGTGCCAGTAGAAAATGGATTTTGATGCAAAATTCAGGAAATACTTTTTCGGCCACCTCACATATGCTTACGCGGCAGTGAAATTAAATCAGATTACTCCCGCGGGTCTTCAATCCCGGCGTACCTCATATGGGGTATACATATCTCAGCGTCAGATTCGTCAGAGCTTATAGGATAGGCAGTTGTCCGTCGTCGTCATCGTCATCGTCTGGCGTCACCATTTTCAAACGACATATCCTCTGAAGCTACAGGGCCGATTGAGCCCACATTTCATCTATAGCATCCTTGGGATGGGGGATTGAAAGTTTTTTTTTTTTTTTTTTTTTTTTTTTTTTTTTTTATGAAAGTCGGCTCTTTAGTTTGGTTGTTATGGCAACTTAGAATTTCTATAGACTTATAAGGGAGAAAATTGAAAAAAATGAAAAAATGGCATTTACTGCCAAGCCACTGCACATATTTTGACAAAACTTGTACAGAAGTTAAATAGAGCAAATTCTTCCGATATCAAGGCGCTTTTTTTTGGATTTGAATCTATGTATATCTAATAGTACAGTTTCCACCAAAATCTATGATAAACGGGACGATTTTGATTTTGATAGAGTCCATTTCCCTTTTCATGATGGCGATGTCCCCCGGCGTACCGATGAGGTCGGCAAAATTCTTTCGTGGAGATTGATCATGAAATATTTTCTACGGTCATTCTCTCCCTTCCGCTGATTCAAGAAGGGCAGTTGTCAGTTTCTGGCGAAAGAATGAGCACAGTACTGGTTAACCGCTTAGAGGACTAAGCCTGTCCAATAAACGTGTGGTTAGGTAAACTGACCGCACCCGACATGACCCCAATGGGTTGACTGGGCCGTAAAACCTCAACACAAACAAACAAACCTCATATGGGATATACATAATATAATAAAGCCCTTACTGCCAAACTTCTTAGGCAGGGCTATCGTTATTTTAAACTTCGTAAGGCGTTTTCGAAATTTTATCACAGACACAGTACCTTGGTAGAAAAATATAGCGTCAGTCTGAAAACACTTCAGCAACAAGGTATATCGGAACCAGAATTTTACGGTGACTTAGTGTACAGATTTAGAAAAATTGTAGGAAAACCTAACTTTTCGGAGCAATTCAGAAAACGTATTAACCGTTATAAAAGAATTGGCTATGGCTGGATATTATGCGGCAGACTGCATGCCTAATTGTCAACCCTATCATTGTTGATGGCTATGCTTCACTCTTTAATTGCACGACGGCGGTTCGGGCCTCAGAGTCAATGACGGCCTCTTCGTAAAACTTTAACCAGTGTGTTGGGGCTTGACGATATGTCTTCGGCTTGGTTCAACTATTGGTTTTCATTTATTCTGGCATACAGTAGAATTAGCCATGAGTACTCGTCTTTGCTTATTATAGTGATTAATTTAATTTTTATGTTTTCGCTTTGATGCATTGACTAAGTTAGGAGCCTTTATGCGAACCGAATTTTTATGTATTTCTGTATTAAGAGTAGCATCGGGACCTAGGGTGAAGTTGGCTAGCTGTAAAAGTGCTTTAAACCCCCGGTGGTTTACTCTATTGACCGTTCTAAGGCGGTGGTCCCGGTGTTAGTCTTACTCTTTGTTGCTTTGTGGTTTATTCTACGAGGCGATTTGTTTTATGTCTTACCTTGTGTCATTTTGTTCTTGTGTTTTTCAGTCCTTTTAGCATTGTGATTACCTCGTTTGGGGAGAGAGAGCTAATCTTAGTGCTTTTCGTACGTTTGTTTGATTTGTGCTTATTTGGATTTGACGGTTTCCTCTTCCTCTTGGTGTCTGGGTTTGGGCTGCGGTTTGTAATTGTGGCACTCCCTGGACTTTCCGCTTACAATTTAGTTTCCCATGAGTAATCTTCTGTCAGCCATATGAGTTTATGCCCACTGTTTATTTTAATTGGTTGCTATAGAAAGCAAAATGCAAAATGCAAAAAAAAAAAAAAAAAAAAAAAAAAAAAAAAAAAAAAAATCATCTTCTTAGAAACTATTTGCTCTATTAGGCTGAGACTTTATAGAAATATTCACCATATTAACCTTTACAGATTTTGTGTGTGTGTGTGTGTGTGTTTTTTTTTTTTTTTTTTTTTTTTTTTTTTTTTTTTTTTTTTTTTTTATGAAAATCAGCCATCAAGTTTGGTTGCTATGGCATCTTAAATTTGCCATAGACTTACCATCTTACTCCCATTTTGTTATCTGTAGTGTGTTCTTTGTTTCCAAAGGCAATCTTTTTGACGTTTATTTTACAACGGGAAAATAGAAAAATGACATTTATTGTTAAGCCATTGCAGATATTTTGACAAAACTACTTCAGAAATGTTCCTTGAGTGATCCTTTATTAGGCAGATGATTATTTTGCTCAGTGTTCATTTTGATTTGTTGCCATGGCAGCATAGATGCAAAAAAGAAAAAAAAATCTATATAAATCATCTCCTCAGAAACCATATGGAACATAGGGCTGAGACTTCGCAGAAATATTCTTTGTATTAGCCTCTACTAATGTTGTGTTTTTCATTGCTATTGCTCAAAAGCTCTGGTTTGTATGGTAACTTATAGTTGCCATAGATTTATAATTGGAAAATAGAAGAAAATAGTATTTATTGTTAAGCCATCACAGATATTTTGTAGAAATGTCCCTTGAATGGTCCTCTACCAGGCAGATGATTTTGCTGCTCTGTCCTGATTTTGATTGTTGCCAGGGCAACTAAAATGCAAAACAAGGAATAATATCTTTACAAAAATCATCTCCTCAGAAACCATATGGAACATAGGGATGAGATTTTGCAGAAATACTATTTATACTAGCCTCAACAAATGTTATGCTTTTCTTTGCTATTGGTCAAAAACTCTGGTTTGTATGGTAACTTAAATTTGCCATAGACTTACAATAGGAAAATAGAAAAATGGTATTTATTTTTAAGCCATTGCCGATATTTTGACAAAGCTTTTACAGAAATGTTCCTTGAGTGGTCCTCTACCAGGTAATATGATTCTTCTGCCCAGTGTTATATTTTTTGAGTTATCTGTCCTTGGCAAAAGTTCGTGTCCAGGCTATAACTCCTTTAATAATTTGAAATGTTTTCATGAAAATTCTCAAATATTCTTAGCTTGATGACAGGGTACGTTGCGACAAAGAAGATTCATTCTCACTGCTTTACCTTTAGTGTTATCTGCCCTTGTTATCGGTTGCCACGGAAACCAAAATGAAAAAAAAGAACAATAGAAAAAAATACTTAAAAAATCATCTCCTTAGAAACAATATGCTCTATGAGGCTGAGACTTTATGGAAACATTCACCTTATTATATTTTACAGGTTTAGAGTTTCCATAGACTTAAAAAAATGACAATTACTGCCAAGTCTTGGTAGATTTTTTGACAAAACTTCATAGAAATGTTACTTAAGCAATCCTCTATCAGCCATATGATTTTTGGCCTGCTGCTCATTTTTATTGGTTGCCATGGAAACCAAAATGTCAAAAAAGTTAAAATATCATCTCCTCAGAAACAAGATGCTCTATGAGGCTGAGACTATGGAAATATTCACCATATTACATTTTACAGGTTCTGTGTTCTTTATGAAATTCATCTCTTTAGTTTGTTTGCTATGGCAACTTAGAGTTTCCATAGACATAATGGGGAAAATTGAAAACGACATGTACTGCTAAGTCTTTGAAGATATTTTTACAAAACTCCCATAGAAATGTTTCTTAAGCAATGATCTATCTGCCATATGATTTAAGGCTTACTGCTCATTTTTATTGGTTGCGTAAGAAACCAAAGTGCCAAAATAAAAAAAAACAAAACAAAAAAACATAAAAATAATCTCCTCAGAAACCATATGCTGTATAAGTCTGATTCTTTATAGACATATTAACCATATTAGCCGTTACAGGTTTTGTGTTTTTAGCTCACCAGAGCCGAGGGCTACGGAGGAGCTTATAGGATGGGCAGTTGTCCGTTGTTGTCTGTTGTCTAGCGTCAACATATTCAAACGATATCTCCTCTGAATCCACTAGGCCGATTGCGTCCAAATTTCATCTGTAGCATCCTTGGGCTGGGGCTGCCATGGTTTATAAAAATACATGGCTGCCTGTGGGCAGTGCCCGTCTGAGCTCTGGTGAGCATAGTGGCCCATGGGCCTCTTGTTTTTTATTTTTTGTCAAAAATCATCTTTTAGTAATTTCTGATGTGATTATTTGTACAGGATACACACTATTTGCAAATAAATGTACTTTGAATTCGTGAGTGCAATTATTCATAAATAATAGCAAAAATAAATGCCTTGCAAAGGTAAAGGTACTTGCTGTATGTTTATTGGGGTAAAAAATCAACAGAGGAAAATTTATCCTTCTCACATTTGAGACACCTACTGTCCCTACCAAAAATTATCAAGTTATCTCAAACAATATCGGAGTAATGGCCTGCACAAGTCAGGGCATTTAGTGAGAGTACTCTTAAACACGACATGCCTACTAGTCCTTATCTATGCCTCTTCCAAATATTATCAAAATATTTCAAACCATTAAGAAGTCATTGAGTGCACAAGAATTTGGTTTAGAAATTTATCTAGTGAAGTGTAAAAGAAAAAGAATAAAGCAGGGGTTGTTCTTTTTGCACGTGACACTCCTACTTGACCTGACATATGTCCAGTCAAAATATTATCAAATTATTTTAGACAGTATGGGAGATACAGCCTGCACAAAATTTCAGCTTCAGGGGATATAAGTACATAACGAACAAAGTGAGAGTTATCTCTCTTGCATATGACATGCCTACTGGTCCTTATCCCTATGGCTGTACCAAATATTATCAAAATATTTCAAATCATTAAGAAATTATGAAGTGCACAAGAAGTTGGCTCAGAAATTAATTGCGGGGAGATAACTAGAAAAAAACAAAAAAAAAAAAAAAAACAAAAAAAAACAAAAAAAAAAAACAAAGCAAGAGTTGTCCATTTTGCATGCAACACTCCTATTTGACCTGATATATGTCCCTATTAAATATTATCAAATTAACTCAAACAGTATGGGCGTTATGACCTGCAAAAAGATTTCTGCTTTAGGGGAGATAACTATATAACGAAAAAAGTGAGAATTATCTCTCTTGCACATGACACGCCAACTGGTCCTCCTCTTCATTCCTACCAAAATTACCAAAATATGTCTAAGGATATTAAAGTTATGGAGAACACAAGGATTTCTAAGGTTTCTTCTTCAGGGGAGATAACTACATAGCAAAGAAAATGAGAGTTGTCTCTCTTGCACGTGACACGCCTACTGTTCCGCCTCTTCATACCTACCAAATATTATCAAATTATCTGTAAAAGTATGGGAGTTATGGCCTGCACCAGATTTCGGCTTCAGGGGAGATAACCACATAACGAAGATAGCGAGTTGTCTCTCTTGCTCATGACACGTCTATATCGTCTTTCTCTTCATCCTTAACAAATATTATCAAAATATGTCTAAGGGTATTAAAGTTATGGAGCGCACAAAGATGCGTCTACGGACGGACGGACAGACGGGCACCATGCAAACCCGTATATGCGCCCCTCCCCTCCCACAAAAATAAAAAAAAAACTAATCGGTCGGGGGATAATAATATTCCAAGCAGTTTAAAAGGTTATAGCAATTTTCACAAATTGATTACAGACAGACGAACATGCCTTGGCAAGGCTGTTTATAAAGAAATCTGGCATTTGACAATTTCATTTGTTAAATCTTGTCAATATGTATCTGCATGCCAAAAATATCAGACTATTTCAAGTGGTTAAAAACCTAATAATCTTTAATGTTAATCACTTATCTGGAGCCCGTAAACCTTTGTTGTTGTATGTGGAGTACACATGTATTATGAGTATTTCAGGTTGCATTTGACAATTTCATTGGGTTTGGGCTTGTCAGTATGTATCTGCAGGTCATGAATTAACAATATATTCCAAGCGGTTTAAATATTATAGCAATTTTTAAAACTGATTATGGCCGGATGGATACGCTTTGGGTTAAGGCTATTATTTATTAACTAGAGAAATCTAGCATTTGACGATTTCACTGGTTTGAGCTTGTCAATATGTATCTGCATGCCAAAACATTTTCAAAAAAAATCCAAGTGGTTTAAAACCTAAGTACCTTTCATGATTTTTGTCCCTTCTCTGGAGCCCTGAAACCTCTATTCTTTTATGACGAGTACTCATTTATTATATTATAACTTGATGAGTCTTAACTGTCGTGTCAAAGGCTAGACGAGTTCATCCAAAATCCATTTTTAGGTAAGCAAAACTACAAATAGCATCTCTGGCATTTTTGGGCTTATCCGTGAAGCGTTCGGAGATAGTGCCACGAGAATAGCAAACATATACACAATACTCTGTAATAGCGGACGGAATTTAGTATTGTATTTTGGAATGTTTATATCAATTGTGGTTTAAAAAATATTTATTTTTTAATGTTTTTTTTTTATTCAAACCCGCCCCTCCCCCCGCCCCCCCCCCCCCTAAAAAAAACAAAACAAAAAAACTGCTAAATGGGCGTTATTGCATTTGCTTTTCATACACCATTAGACAGGACCCCGGCTAATTGGCACTTAGTGTGTATACACTAAGTCTGAGCAAACAGTGTGGACTCAGAGCAGAATGCATTGTGATTAGAGTTTTTACTGAATGTCTCTCATCTGGCAGTTTTAGATAAATAAACAGGTAGTTGGATGACCTTGTTAAATTTTGAGGCAAGTATGGTAAGGTGTCAGACTGTTTAGGGTAAACATGGCGATTTTTTGTATGTCTTTCCGTGTGTCATTTTGTTCTTGTGTTTTTCAGTCCTTTTAGTATTGCGATTACCTCCCTTGGGGAAGAGAGAGCTAATCTTGGTGCTTTTCGTACGTTTGTTCGGTTTGTGCTTGTTTAGATTTGTCGGTTTCCTCTTCCTCTTGGGATCTTGGAAGGGCTGCGGTTTGTGATTGTGGCACTCCCTGGACTTTTCTCTTACCTTTGTTTCTTTTATGGTATTTTTTGTCTCTTCTTTCTTTTATTTTTTAGCAACAAACAAGAAGATATTACGCCGTTATCTAAACACTTTATCATCATTCAGTTTGATCAGGACCTTTGTCCACTTACAAAATTAATGAATACTATAGAAAATACATGTATGAATGGACAAAAACAATCCAGAAAAGATCCAGATGAGACTGTGTGGATGCACAGGTTGATCTTGACATTTGTTGTTCGAACGCAATAAGAACTCATCATTGCACGCGTGAAAGATTTTTTTTTGTGTATCTACGTTTTAGCATGTTTGGTAATTATATCAGCAGAAAACATTTTGAAACATTTTCCTTATTTTCCCCAAAACAAAGAATTCGATATTTCATGCAAATTGTCTCCTTGATTGAATCCTATTTTGTGGAGGAAAAATAAGAAAAAAGCACATCAATTTGTCAACTTGTGAATCTGCCCATAGCGTAGTTAGTGTTAAAACAGCATAAGACTTTGCCTTGATTTAGATGAAAAAAGAATTTAGGAAAAAAAAAAAAAAAAAAAAAAAAAACATGGACAGAGATAAACTATTATTATGAGTAAAAAAAAAAGACTGTTACAGGGATCAAACCTCCGACCGTCGATTTATTTTTTTACTTTATGGACAACGAACTAAACGTTTGAGTTCTGATCCAATACGCATGCAAAAAAAAAACAAAAAAATAAACGCTGTCAATGTATAACTTATTCAATCAAACGGAGTCGGTGGACCGGAAAGTGGCATTATTTATACCCATAACAACCTGCTTTACCCTGACCCTGGATTATTCTAATATTGAAAGCACATTGACACCAGGTTGCATTTGCAAATTTCATTGGTTAGATCTTGTCAATACCTATCTGCATGCCACAAATTATAAATATAGTTCCAGCTATTTAAAAGGTATAGTATTTTTCACAAACTGAGTTGGGAGGGACGGATACGCCTCAGCAGTCAACTACGAGATCTCTTGTGACAATATCATTGGTTAGATCTTGTAAATATGTATCAGCATACAAATAAATATCAAAATTTTCCAAGCAGTTTAAAACCTAAGAACATTTAATGTTTTGTTTTTCTTTCTCTTATCTGGAGCCCTGTAACCTCTATTATTTTATGAGGCGTACACATTAATTACACCAGGTTGCAATTTACATTTTCATTTACTGAGAGTTTCACAAACTAATTATGGCTGGACAAGCCTCGCAAGGCTAATAAATGCTGATGCCAATGCCATTGCCGGAAGTAGTGCAATAGCTCTTACTGTACTTTTGTACAGGCGAGCTAAAAATGACCAAGAGGTTTCAGAGGAGAAATCCTTCAGAGATGTGCACTGATGGATCATAATATCTCGTCCTGAGCCTTTGGCTCAAGTGAGTCAAAAATAGTGGACCAAGTTATAAAGCTCCAAACATTTAAGAAGGTTGAGGGGCATAAAACGTTGTGGTTGTTTGACCGTTCCTTTATCCAGTCTTAGTATATAGTCAAGAACAGTTACAGATAGGATCTTGAAACTTTAAATAATATTCCAGGATTAAGGGGTCCCATATCTTTTTATTTTTCAGTTTAACAATAAATGGTATAGTTCTGTTATACAACAGACAAACTACTAATTTGGGCTTAGACACAACCACCTATTCTACTTGTTAAAAAAAGGTAAGAGAAAAAGTCCAGGGAGTGTCACAGTCACAAACCGCAGCCCTTCTCAAATACCCTTACAGAAAATGAATGCTATTCTTTGTTATTGTTACAGGAGAAACAACTCTAATCGCCAGTGCCGCTGCCAGGGATCAAACGCAGGCAACTTGCATGAAAGGCCAACACTCTACCACGTCACTATTATGCTGACGTGTTGGTGTTTTAAACCCATTTCAACATTATTTAAGTCATATTGAGACAGTGGAAAGATGATGTCATATCCATCACGAAAACAAGCGAAAACAAGCCTATAAAATTTTGACCCCCTTAAACCCACTTTTATATAGTAAAACATTATTTTTCTTATTTTTGCTCAAAACAAATTGTGGGTACTCGATAGAACCGCCTCACCGAGGCGGTTCTAACAAGTACATACAATCTATGTTTAGAGCTGAAATATGAAAAATATCAGTTTTATATCTGAAAATTTTCATGTTTTTTTTGGAGGTGAAATTATCTATATATTTGAATAGGTGTATGTATGTGTTATTTTCTCAAACAAGGGTAGGTGGTACTGGGATAAAATATTTATACTAAATATTCTGACAAGAAGGTCTGAGCAAACAGTGTAGACCAAGCTCCAATTTGGTAAAATTTTATGTGCAAGCTTAGGTATCATTAACAGGCTTTGAAGTGCCTTTCAGTCATTACGAAAACATGCCTATTTAAATATAATGAAAATTTTACCACCAAAAAATGAAAAAATCAGACAAAAAATTCTGATATTTCATATTTCTGCTCGAAAGATAGATTGTGGGTACTCGTTAGAACCGCCTCGACGAGGCGGTTCTAACGTGTACCCACAATCTATGTTTTTGAGCAAAAATAAGAAAAATAATATATAACCATGTAAACCCCAGTTTTACTATATAAAAGTGGGGTTTAAGGGGGTGAAAATTATATAGGTATGTTTTCGAGATGTAAAAAGTAGAGATAAAGACGGCCTCAAAAGTTTGAAAAAGTAGGGCAAGAGTAGGCATTTCAATCATGCAAAGTAGGGATAGTAAGGACGTTCTGAGTGTTTTCAGACATAGCAAACATATATAAAGCATCGGTGTCTTCTCTGAACAAAAACACTACATTGTCATGGAAAGGAAATGCCAAATTAAATGTTCCAAAACAAAGGAGTTACAACTGAAGTAAAACTATTTTATAAGGCTTTTGCATCGCGGCTGCTCACTTCGGTCCCTTCAAACATTTTTGGACTATTAAAAGGGCATTTTCATAAAATAATTTTAGGGACAATTTGGAGCACAAAAACGTAGAGAAAAGTAGGGCCCGCTTGAAAGCCTATGCAAAGTCCAAATATACTTGGTAGTTATAGTATCCTCCGGCTTGACGTTGCACGGGGATGATATATAGAAATATAACAAGCATATACGGAGAATGACTAAATCTTTGTTTATGATTATGACTGGCAATAAGTATTAAACCTGAAAACCGCTATAACCAGTCGTTACGTTAAAATGGCTATAACAAGTCGACTGGTAATAGCCGATTTACGTAAGAATCGCTATAACCAGTCGACTGGTAATAGCGATTTTAACGTAAATCCGCTATTACCAGTCGACTGGCATTAGCCATTTTAACGTAAATCGGCTATTACCAGTCGACGGGTAATAGCCATTTTAACGTAAATTGGCTATTGCCAGTCGACTGGTAATAGCCATTCCGTTATAGTATATCTATAAATAAAATAAAATGTAAAAAAGATTCCCTTCCTATCCTACCTATATTTCTCAAACATGTTTAAATACCCTTAACACACATATACTTTATTTGGCCTTATCACCCACCTATTCAGTGTTGTCATTATGAAAACACGCCTATTCAGTCAAATATATAGACGATTTCATCTCCAAAAACTAAAAAAAATTCAGATAAAAACCCTGATATTTTTCATATTTCTGCTCAAAACATAGATTGGTGGTACTCGTTAGAACCGCCTCGTACCCACAATCTATGTTTTTGAGCAGAAATAAGAATAATAATGTATACCCCTGTAAACCCCAGCTTTACTATATAAAAGTGGGGTTGAAGGGGGTCAAATTTATATAGGCATGTTTTCGTGATGTCAGTTCAGATTCACAATAATGCAGTGAAATCTAACTGAATTTGATTTCAGACCACGCTTGACTTCTGAATCCACTGCATGAATTGTGATCCCAACAATATTTCAGTAGTTTAGAGACATTGCCTCCAAATTTGTGGGACTTTTACCAGACCCGACCACATGAATTCGGGTCCTGCTTGGTTACTAGCAGCTCTGCCATGGAGGCTTTAGGCAGGTTCCCAGTCATCTCGTACTTATGTCAACTCGTACTTAAGTAAATTCGTTCTCATGTTTGTAAATTCGTTCTTATCGATTTGGCAATTCGTATTCATTTGTTCAATTCGTCCTCATTGTTCGGTCAACTCGTACTCATTTTGGTCAACAGGTACTCATTTTGGTCATCTCGTTCTCATGGTTCTGGTCAATTTGTTCTCATTTTGGGACCTCTGTTTTAAGAACTATGTATATTGAACACAAAAAGAAACGCAAAACAAACGGATGCAATATTTGAAAACCATATATTGCTGTGGGATTTGAAACTTTGGGCATATACTTAACGCAATGAAAACGCAAGATTTAGAGAGTTTAAGTATTTTTTATATACACAGAGGGAGCGATTTCAATAGAATAGTCCCACATACAAGGAAATTATATATATATAAAAATCAACGTCCGATAATGCCATATTATTCCGTAATTTAATATTCTACCGCGGTTTCACTGATTAGTACAGATTTTCAAGAAGAAATTTAGTGAATATCCTAGCAACGTGATAACGTACCATGCACAATAAACTATTGACGTAATTACCGGTTAAATAGTCCTGCTCTATGAATAACCTGATGGCACCAGTACCTAAGCAGTCCTGTTAAGTTTTGGTTTTAATGAATTTATGAACATTTTCTCTTTTGCCCGTCGTAGTTGCACTTTCTTTGTACATCTTGTAAAACGGAAAAAAATGTATACTTTGGATATATACATGTAGTTTTCGCACAGTTATCTTTATGTTCACTTACCTTTAGCATTCTTGTTTGGGGGTCACGGATTTGCTGGTTTTGTACGGTAACCCTTTCATGCAAGGAGTTACCGCTTTCTCCAATATATTCCTCCCCGCAGCCGCTGAATTTTATGTCATAAATGAAGTTTTTGACCTCACCTGACATATTTTCATCGATTTTGAAATTGTTTCCATATTTGAATTTTATTTAATTCCCTGCTTTCAGATGAATACTGAGGCCGCAGTTCGGTCTCTTACATTTTGTGACACTTCGACTTTCATTTGAGGTAAATTATGCTTTGCTCGGTAGACGTTTTAGATTATAAGGTTGCCTTTTGCTTTTAATGAACTGATATTTGTATAAAATGACGCGCATTTTTATGCCCCAGCCCGCCGAAGGCAGGAGTGGGGCATGCATATAGCGTTTCGCAGTGAAGTTATACATCCGTATGTGCGTACGTGAGTACATTGCCTATGTCATATTTCTCTTGGAGGTCATAACTTTGGTACCATCACGAAAACATACCTATAAAATTTTGAACCCCTTAAACCCCACTTTTATATAGTAAAACTGGGGCTTTCAGGGGTATACATTTTTTTTCTTTTTTCTGCTCAAAAACATAGATTGTGGGTACTTGTTAGAACCGCCTCGCCGAGGCGGTTCTAACGAGTACCCACAATCTAGGTTTTAAGCAGAAATATGAAAAATATCAGAGTTTTTTTTTTTTATCTGAAACTTTTCAGTTTTTGGAGGTAAAATTTTCTGTATATTTGAATAGGCGTGTTTTCGTAATGCTTTAATGCTATGAAGTTGAAATTTGGTTTGCTACATGCTCAGTCCTAAGCCTTCAACTTTTGCTCCTGGGTCATGCAGTGGGGGCGACTAGGGGTCAAGTGTATACAAATATTTACAAATACTTAAGTTTACATTCAAGTTTGCATTGACATTTACGTCCGCGTTTCTCTTGGGGGTCATAACTTTGGTACGTTTTATGCTAGGAAATTGAAATCTGGTTTGCTACTTATCAAGGCCTAAACCTTTAATTATGTGCTCCAGTTGTCCCTGGGTCTAGCCCTGGTGTGGGGTTAGGAGTCAAAATGTATAACAAATAAAACTTCGGTACCTTTTACGATAGGAAGTTGAAATTTGGTATGCTACTTAGGTCATAACTTAGGTATCTTTTACGCTAGGAAGTTGAAATTTGGTATGCTACTTAGGTCATAACTTAGGTACCTTTTACACTAGGAAGTTGAAATTTGGAATGCTACTTAAGTCATAACTTAGGTACCTTTTACGCTAGGAAGATGAAATTTGGTATGCTACTTAGGTCATAACTTAGGTACTTTTACGCTAGGAAATTGAAATTAGGTATGCTACTTAGGTCATAACTTAGGTACCTTTAATGCTAGGAAGTTGCAATTTTGTTTGCTGCTTACCCAGACCTAAACCTTCAACTCTTTGCTATAATTATCCCTAGGTCATGCCCCGGGATTGGGCTTGGGTCAAAATGTATAACATGTCAAACTTGCATCACGAAAACACGCCTATATAATTTTGACCCCCTAAAACCCCACTTTTATATAGCAAAACTGGGGTTTACAGGGGTATGAATTATTTTTCTTATTTCTGCTCAAAAACATAGATTGTAGTTCTCATTAAAACCGCCTCGTCGAGGCGGTTCTAACGAGTACCCACTATTTATGTTTTGAGCAGAAATATGAAAAATATCAGATTTTTTTTATCTGAAAATTTCCATTTTTTGGTGGTAAAATTTTCAGTATATTTGAATATGCATGTTCTCGTAATGGTTTGCTACTTACTCAGACCTAAATCTTCAACTCTTTGCTACAATTATCCCTAGGTCATGCCCTGGGATTGGGCTAGGGTCAAACTGTATAACATGTCAAACTTGGGTACCGTTATGTCGATGCGGAGAGGTAGAAAATGCAGAACACTAACACTATATTTTTGGTGTGCACTTTTTGCAGAAACGAGCTAGCGGAACTAATTTGTGTTGTTTCTTCGTTTTGTAGGGTCACTGTTGATTGTTTATTGTATGGAAACAATGATTTATCATATCAAACAAATGTCCATATATTCGAGGCTTTGCAAGCAAACATCAAAAACAGTAAAAGATTTTAAGACAGGTCCACTGCACTGTAGCCTAACTTATAACTTATAATTTGTTATGATTTATAATCATGATTTTGTACTGGCTTTGAACATAGTACATTTTTAGTTAGTCTTGGAAAGATACAAAAGTATATATAATATAGAAACTGAATACAGTCCCTCAGCTGCCCGGGCTTTGTACGTTTGACCTGTGCTCTCAACCCTCTGTAGATTCGGTATAATTAATCTCCACCCGTTTGTATGGATTATGTCTATGGAATATTTCTTCCTTTTTTTTCTTGTTTTTTTTTTTTTTTTACATTAATAATTCATTTTTTCTTCTTGTACCTCTTCACTAGTTTACCTTTTGTTTATAGCATTTTATGCTAATCTGTTGTAATATTCATGATTGCTGTCTCTTATATAACCATCTGCATGCTCTATAAATATGTTTTGGCCATACATGTTCACAATAGATATTGTATGTATTAGGAGATGAACTAAATAAGCAGTATGCTTTCGTTCAAATCCTAATGAGTATCGTGTGTATATCTGACTGTATTGTGATTTCGACGAAATAAAATATGCAAAAAATGCTTGAACCAAAACCGCATTTGTATAAAAGGGGGAATTTTAAGCATGTAACCCTCCAATGAAAACAGCGTTTTCAAACTTCCTTATTTATTTTCGTGCTGTTGATACAAGAGTGCATTTATTTAAGTCTGCATTCACGCATACAAAAGTGAATGACATGAATATCATGAAATCAGTTTAGGCCACCCTGATGAGAACGCACCTTTTTGTAGCTTTTACTACTCTCTGACAAGAAATAGATGAAATATTTCTTTTTTTTCCAGAAAACAGAGTTTGACATTTCATGCAAACTGTCTATATTAAATTGAGTCTGTAAGCGGACAATGAAGGCCCAGATCAAAATACGTGGGCATGCAGGCAGATATGGGCTTTTGTCACGTGTGCGAACAAGGCCTTTTTTGCATGATATGATCCATGTACTTTAACGCTTAGGTAAAATTTCAGCAGACGGCATACTGACATATTTTCTTTTTTTCCTCAGAAAACAGGATTTGACCTTAAAATACGAAACAAACTCAGTTTATCGTCTGTTGAACTAGCACAGAGAGTGGTAAAGGTTACATCACGAAAATACACTTATATAATTCTGACCCCCTTAAATCCCACTTTTATATTGTGAAACTGGGGTTTACAGGAGTATACATTATTTTTCTTATTTCTGCTCAAAACCATAGATTGTGGGCACTCTTCAGAACCGCCTCGCCGAGGCGGTTCTAACGAGTACACACCATCTATGTTTCGAGCAGAAATATAAAAAAATGTCAGAGCTGTTTTATCTGAATTTTTTCCTATTTTTGGTTGTAAAATTTTCAATATATTTGTCAATATATATGTGTTTTCGCGCTTATTTAAATATATATAGAAAATTTCACCACCAAAAACTGAAAGTTTTCCGATAAAAATTCTGATATTTTTCATATTTCTGCTCAAAACACATATTGTGGGTACTCGTTAGAATCGCCTCGGTGAGGCGGTTCTAACGAGTACCCACAATCTATGGTTTTGAGCAGAAATAAGTAAATTAAAGTATACCCTTGTAAACCCCAGTTTTACTATATAAAAAGGGGTTTAAGGGGGTCAACATTACATAGGTGTGTTTTCGTGATGATCAGGTACCTTCTGACATGTGCGCCCAAAGAAGACACAAAATAGCCTGCGTACCCGCGCGGTCAGATTGGAGTCTTCGTTGTCCCCATTAAGAAATGTTGCATCGTTGGCTATCCAAAATGTGCCCAGTGAAGATTCTGATCAGACTGCGCGTCCGTATTTACCTTATTTACCTATTTATCTTAAGTATTCGGATAGACATGCTGAAGCTAATAGTGTAGACCCATAGTTTTCAGTATTTGACATTTATGCAGCAATTTTTTACACACATAAAAGGATACACGTATTTAGCTTAAGTTGTCAAATATGCAAGCCTTAGCAAACAGTAGACCTAGATCAGACGCCGCGTTTTGCCCCTCACCTAGAAGGGTTTTAGACACATCATCAGGCTTGTTCACATTTATAGGTTTACATCAGGCGTGTTCACATTTATAGGTTGACATTTATAGGTTTACCACCGTTCTAAGGTGATTTGTTTTATGCCTTACCTTGTGTTACTTTGTTCTTGTGTTTTTCAGTCCTTTTAGCATTGCATTTACCTCGCTTGGGGGAAGAGAGAGCTAATCTTTGTGCTTTTCGTACATTTATTCGATTTTGCTTGTTTGGTTTTGTCGGTTTCCTATTCTTCTTGGTGTCTGGGAAGGGCTGCGGTTTGTGATTGTGGCATTCCCTGGAATTTTCTCTTACCCTTTTTTTTAAACCATTTCTGTCTGGAGACAGCGTGGGGATTTACGATGGCGTGTCATAGACTGCGCGATCGTTGGAGGTTCTTCTTTCTTTTTTTCTTTATTTCTTTCTTTTATATCGTTATTTTTCTTTCTTTCTGTCTTTCTTTCGAAATTAATCGAATTTTGCGTGAAACTGAACTAACCAAAACGAGGACGAATTGACCAAGATGAGTAGGAGTTGACCAAATGAGTACGAATTGACCGAAGAAATATCATTGACCGAAAAATGAGTACGAATTGACCGAAATGAGGTACGAAGTACGAATTGACTGTGCACCTTTAGGCAGCCCATCTATTTTCCGACGGGCGGGGCCCATATTTTCCGAATACCGAAAACTAGTGAATGTCGGTGACAGGTACAACGACAATACAATATCATTTACTTACCTGAAATCAATTTTATTGCTTTAGGATTTTTCCTAAAGATTTTTGACCGTTTGTGCGTTTTTAGCTCACCTGAGCCGAAGGCTCATAGTGAGCTATTGTGATTACTCACCGTCCGTCATCGTCGTCGTCGTCGTCGTCGTCGTCCAGATGTCCGTCCGTCCACAATCTTTAACAACATCTCCTCCTAAACCACTGGTGGGAATTTGACCAAATTTCACACGAATGAACCTTGGTTGGTCCTCTTTCAAAGTTGTTCAAATGGTTTGGGTTCATTGCATATCTAGGTCACAGGAGTTAAAAATAGATTTTTTAAGTAAAAATTTAAAAAATCTTCTTGTCCGAAACCAGTGGACCGATTTCAATATAATTTTGCAAAAATGTTCCTTTGGTGATCCTCTACCAAGATTGTTAAAGCCATTTGGATTCGTCAAAAAACGTGGCCGCCATGGGGCGGGGCTTATTTTCCCTATATATCTATATAGAAAACTTTAAAAATCTTCTTGTCAGAAACCACTAAACCGATTTGAATATAATTTTGCAGAAATGTTTCTTTGGTGATCCTCTATTAAGATTGTTCAAGCAATTTGGACTCGTAAAAAAACATGGCCGCCAGGGAGCGGGGCTTATTTTCCCTATATATCTATATAGAAAACTTAAAAAGTCTTCTTGTCAGAAACCACTGAACCGATTTCCATATTATTTTGCAGAAATGTTCCTTTTGTGATCCTCTACCAAGATTGTTCAAGCCATTTGGATTCGTCAAAAAAATATGGCCGCCAGGGGGCGGGGCTTATTTTTCCTATATATCTATATAGAAAACTTAAAAAATCTTCTTGTCAGAAACCATTGCCGATTTCCATATTATTTTGCAGAAATATTCCTTTGGTGATTCTCTACCAAGATTGTTCAAGCCATTAGGATTCGTCAAAAAACATGGCCGCCAGGGGGCGGGGCTTATTTTCCCTACATATCTATTTAGAAAACTTAAAAAATCTTCTTGTCAGAAACCACTGAACCGATTTCCATATTATTTTGCAGAAATGTTCCTTTGGTGATCCACTACCAAGATTGTTCAAGCCATTTGGATTCGTCAAAAGACATGGCTGCCAGGGGGCGGGGCTTGTTTTTTCCCTATATATCTATATAGAAAACTTATAAAATCTTCTTGTCAGAAACCACTGGACCGATTTCCATATAATTTTGCAGAAATGTGCCTTTCGTAATCCTCTACCAAGATTGTCCAAGCCATTTGGATTCGTCAATAAACATGGCCGCCAGGGGGCGGGGCTTATTTTCCCTATATATCTAGATATTAGAAAACTTATAAAATCTTCTTGTCAGAAATCACTGAACCGATTTCCATATAAGTTTGCAGAAATGTTCCTTTGGTGATCCTCTACCAAGATTTTTCAAGCCATTTGGATTCGTCAAAAAAGATGGCCACCAGGGGGTGGGCTTACTTTCCCTATATATCTATATAGAAAACTTTCAAAATCTTCTTGTCAGAAAAAAATGGACCGATTTCCATAAAATTTTGCAGAAATGTTCCTTTGGTGATCCTCTACCAAGATTTTTTGAGCAATTTCGATTTGTCAAAAATCATGGCCGCCAGGGAGCGGGGCTTATTTTCCCTATATATCTATATAGAAAAATGTAAACATCTTCTTGTCCGAAAACACTGGACCGATTTCCATATAATTTTGCAGAAATGTTCCTTTGGTAATCCTCTACCAAGATTGTTCAAGCCTTTCGGATTCGTCAAAAAACATGGCAGGGCTTATTTTCACTATATACGTATCTATATAGAAAACTTTAAAAAATCTTCTTGTCAGAAACCAAAGGACAATTTTCAATATAACTTTGAAGGAATGTGTCTTTGGTAACCCTCTACCAAGGTTGTTCAAGCCGTGATGATTCGTTAAAAAATATGGCTGCAAGGGGGCGGGGCTTATTTTCCCTATATCTCTATATAGAAAACTTGAAAAAAAATCTTCTTGTCAGAAACCACTGGACCGATTTCAGTATAACATGGCAGACATGTTTCTTTGGTGACCCTTTACCTAGATTGTTCAAGTAATCGTGATTTGTCAAAAAACATGGCCGCTAGCGGGTGGGGCTTATTTTCCCTATATATCTATATAGAAAACTTTAATAATCTTCTTGTCAGAAACTACTGAACCGATTTCAATATAACCTAGCAGGAATGCTTCCTTGGTCACCCTTGACCAAGATTGTTCAAGCTGTCATGATTTGTCAAAAAACATGGCCGCCAGGTGGCGGGGCTTATTTTCCCTACATATCTATTTAGAAAACTTAAAAAATCTTCTTGTCAGAAACCACTGAACCGATTTCCATATTATTTTGCAGAAATGTTCCTTTGGTGATCCACTACCAAGATTGTTCAAGCCATTTGGATTCGTCAAAAGACATGGCTGCCAGGGGGCGGGGCTTGTTTTTTCCCTATATATCTATATAGAAAACTTATAAAATCTTCTTGTCAGAAACCACTGGACCGATTTCCATATAATTTTGCAGAAATGTGCCTTTCGTAATCCTCTACCAAGATTGTCCAAGCCATTTGGATTCGTCAATAAACATGGCCGCCAGGGGGCGGGGCTTATTTTCCCTATATATCTAGATATTAGAAAACTTATAAAATCTTCTTGTCAGAAATCACTGAACCGATTTCCATATAAGTTTGCAGAAATGTTCCTTTGGTGATCCTCTACCAAGATTTTTCAAGCCATTTGGATTCGTCAAAAAAGATGGCCACCAGGGGGTGGGCTTACTTTCCCTATATATCTATATAGAAAACTTTCAAAATCTTCTTGTCAGAAAAAAATGGACCGATTTCCATAAAATTTTGCAGAAATGTTCCTTTGGTGATCCTCTACCAAGATTTTTTGAGCAATTTCGATTTGTCAAAAATCATGGCCGCCAGGGAGCGGGGCTTATTTTCCCTATATATCTATATAGAAAAATGTAAACATCTTCTTGTCCGAAAACACTGGACCGATTTCCATATAATTTTGCAGAAATGTTCCTTTGGTAATCCTCTACCAAGATTGTTCAAGCCTTTCGGATTCGTCAAAAAACATGGCAGGGCTTATTTTCACTATATACGTATCTATATAGAAAACTTTAAAAAATCTTCTTGTCAGAAACCAAAGGACAATTTTCAATATAACTTTGAAGGAATGTGTCTTTGGTAACCCTCTACCAAGGTTGTTCAAGCCGTGATGATTCGTTAAAAAATATGGCTGCAAGGGGGCGGGGCTTATTTTCCCTATATCTCTATATAGAAAACTTGAAAAAAAATCTTCTTGTCAGAAACCACTGGACCGATTTCAGTATAACTTGGCAGACATGTTTCTTTGGTGACCCTTTACCAAGATTGTTCAAGTAATCGTGATTTGTCAAAAAACATGGCCGCTAGCGGGTGGGGCTTATTTTCCCTATATATCTATATAGAAAACTTTAATAATCTTCTTGTCAGAAACTACTGAACCGATTTCAATATAACCTAGCAGGAATGCTTCCTTGGTCACCCTTGACCAAGATTGTTCAAGCTGTCATGATTTGTCAAAAAACATGGCTGCTAGGGGGCGGGGCTTATTTTCCCTGTATATCTATATAGAAAACTTGAAAAAATCTTCTTGTCAGAAACCACTGGACTGATTTCAATATAACTTGGCAGACATGTTTCTTTGGTGACCCTTCCTTGGTGACCCTTTACCAAGATTGTTCAAGTAATCGTGATTTGTCAAAAAACATGGCCGCTAGCGAGTGGGGCTTATTTTCCCTATATATCTATATAGAAAACTTTAATAATCTTCTTGTCAGAAACCACTGGACCGATTTCAATATAACCTAGCAGGAATGCTTCCTTGGTGACCCTTTACCAAGATTGTTCAGGCAGTCATGATTTGTCAAAAAAACATGGCTGCTAGGGGGCGGGGCTTATTTTCCCTGTATATCTATATAGAAAACTTGAAAAAAATTTCTTGTCAGAAACCACTGGACTGATTTCAATATAACTTGGCAGACATGTTTTCTTGGTGACCCTTCCTTGGTGACCCTTTACCAAGATTGTTCAAGTAATCGTGCTTTGTCAAAAAACATGGCCGCTAGCGAGTGGGGCTTATTTTCCCTATATATCTATATAGAAAACTTTAATAATCTTCTTGTCAGAAACCACTGGACCGATTTCAATATAACCTAGCTGGAATGTTTCTTTGGTGACCCTCTACCAAGGTTGTTCAAGCTGTCATGATTCGTCAAAAAACATGGCAGCTACGGAGGCGGGGCTTATTTTCCCTGTATATCTATATAAAAAACTTTAGAAATCTTCTCGTAAGAAACCGTTGCACCAATTTTAATGTAACTTGACAGGAATGTTGCTTTGGTGACCTTCTACTAAGATTGTTCAAGCTTTCATGACACGTCAAAAAACATGGCCCCAGTGGGGGCTGGGCTTATTTTCCGTATATATCTGTATAGAAAACTTTGAAATTCTTCTTGTCAAATACCCCCTGACCGATTTCGATGTTGCTTTGGTGACCCTCTACAAAGAATTAAAGCAATCCTGATTTGTCAAAAAAAACGTGCCTGTTAGGGGGTGGGGCTTATTTTCCCTATATATCTAAATAGAAAATTTTGAAAACCTTCTTGTCAGAAACCACTGAACTGATTTCAATTTAACTTGGCAAGAATGTTCCTTTGGTGACCCTCTACCAAGTGTTTTCAAGCTGTCATGATTCGTCAAAAAGAAAAAAAATGGCTGTTAGGGGATAGGGCGTTACAGCTATATAAAACACTTTAAAAATCTTTTTGTCAGAAACCACTGGACCAATTTCAATATAACTTGGCAGAAATGTTCCTTTGGTGACCCTCTTTCAAGATTTAGTTGTCATGATGCGTTAAAAAGAAAAAAAAAAAAAAAAACATGGCTGGTGTGGGGGGTTGGTGGAGGGGGTGGTGCGGGGTGCTGGGCTATAAAATTTAGAGCAGTGAACTTGGCTGAAACTTCAAAAGTAAAATAAGTATGCAAATCTGTTTGCTCAGGTGAGCGATATAGGACCATCATGGTCCTCTTGTTTGCCTTTATTTCCTATTGGTCTTGTTTTTTCTGCGAGTCCAGATTTTATGAAAAAAAAAAAAAAAAAAAAAAAAAAAAAAAAAATAACTAACTAAAAAATAAAAAAAATAAAAAAAATAAATAGATAAAATAATAATGATAACAACAACAACTATAATTTACAAAAAAAAGTAAGAGAAAAGTCCAAGGAGTGCCACAATCACAAACCGCAGCCCCTCCCAGACACCAAGAGGAAGACGAAACCGACAAAACCAAAAAAGCACAAATCGACCAAATGCACGAAAAGCACCAAGATTAGTTCTCTCTTCCCAAAGCGAGGTAATCGCAATGCTAAAAGGACTGAAAAACACAAATCGAACAAAAGAACACAAGGTAAGACATAAAACAAATCGCCTCGTAGAATAAACCACAAAGCAACAAAGAGTAATACTAACACCGGGACCACCGCCTTAGAACGGTCAGTAGAGTAAACCATCTGGGGTTTAAAGCAATTTTACAGTTAGCCAACTTCACCCTGGGTCCCAATGCTACTCTTAGTACAGAAATACATACAAATCGGTTCGCAAAAAGGCTCTCAACTCAGTCAATGCATCAAAGCGAAAACATAAAAATCAAATTAATCACTATAATAAACAAAGACGAGTACTCATGGCTAATTCTACTGTACGCCTGAGTAAATGAAAACCAATAGTTGAACCGATCGATCAAACACATTGTGACGATTTTTTTTTCAGTTTATCACATGAAAACAGCGTAAAGTCTATGTATTATCTAAAAATCTACATCAAAGTGTACTTTATGCACAAACGAATCATACTTAGCTTGTAAACAGATGTAGAATGGGTAGAAATAAAATTCGAAGTGGAGACAAATTCAAAAAGGCTGCGATCGCATATTTTGTAAGCTGACGTCATGTCTCGTGATTCACCACCTAATTACACACCCCTATTAATTTATCCATAGGCTATGGTGCTAAGAAATAAGAAGTGTCCCACCTGTTACAGTTCAATGGGCACAAATCAGATCCCGGTTTCGGTGGCTACTTGAGTTAGCAACAGGTCCTGGGATTTTCATGTCTTCTTCACCACTTCGAAAACACATGACACTCCCCGCCATATTACATCCCTAAAAAACTCCTCCTGTTCAGGGCCACAAACTGGAATGACCTACCGACTCGTTGTAGCACTCCACCCAAACAAATAGTTCCCTTTTTAATATTTTACCATCTGGAATTTGTCTACTCCAGGAACCTCCTGTGGCCTGAAATAAAAAGAACAATGCTGTCTTTTTTTACCTTACACTGTATACAACATCTACTCCGTACACTCTATTTTTAGATAAGACTATTTGTCAGTGTACTAAAGCAGTATGACGTCAATAGTAGTCTGGTTCCTATATAGACTGCTTTTGTTAGTCACCCAGTTAAACTCTACCCTTTTGAAAAAAAATAAAATAAAATAAAATCTGAAGTTAAATGCCAAATTTGGTAGAGATCCATTCATCCTATCAAAAGAAAGACAATTCTTTTAACATGAGGAGTTTCTATAAATTTGCCAATTTCCTTGGTATCTGCAATTGCCACTGGTTTTGGCATGGAATCTGGAAATGGATAGAAAATAAGTCATTTTGTACAAACTAAACAACAACAACAACGACAAAATAAACAACAACAACAACAACAATAACAACAGCAACACCAATGAATATCTACCGCAAGAGTACGTGAGCTACACGACATCCTTATATGGGTCGTATTATACATAATAATGAGAAAAAAAAGTGGCGTGGAACGAGCCAAGACCAAGACAATATTCAAACCAACTGGTCAGATCAAACAGCGCAGACCCTGATCAAATTACATCCTTAAAGGAGCCGTTTGATCTCGACCCACACTGATTGCAATTTTCATCACAACAACTAGGCACCCAAACTAGCTTTATAATACAGTATTTATCCCAAGCATTCGGATACTTCAACTCACCTCATCTCCTTACCATATTTTGCGACGTCTGATCTGGGTCTACACTGTTTGCTCAGGCGTATCAGCCCGCAATGAGGGTAAATAGGATATTCAGTTTTGGAATAAGTAAGGTAAGAACATACTCGTCCAAATATGTAGGGTAAAAACGGTAATTCTAATGGAAAATCAATAGAATAAGTTTTTTTTATGCCTGTACTTACCTGTAATTTTCAAGATGCTCATTAGAATCGTTCAGATAATTCTAACATATAAACTGTTCGAACAGTCTCTTGAGCCCATTCAAAAAAGCATCAATTTTCGTTTGTGACACTTATAAATAAAAACAAGTACCTATCTTTGTCCGTACATCAGTTCAAGGGAAGTAACTCCTACACAAATTGTTTTAGCTGAACGTGGACCCCTGCTGAGGTCAATGGCCAATTTCTCGATCCATGTGGGAAGTCGTTTCTCCACTTTTTGGAGACGCTACATGTAAAACACGCACTGCCGGCCCGCTTCATACTGGACAAATATCCAAAACAACTGGTATAGTCGCTTGCTCTATACTGGAGACACAACATGTATAACAAGCACTGCACGCCCGCTCCAGGCTGGACACGTTCCCAATACTACTGACATGGTTGCTTGCTCTTTACTGGAGACGCTGCAGGTAAAACAGTCACTTCCGTCCCGCTCCATGCAGGACACGTTCCCAATACTACTGGTATAATCGCTTGCTCTATCTGGATACGCTGCAGATATAACAACAACTGCCGGCTCGATCCATGCTGGACAAGTTCCCAATACCACTGGTATAGTCGATTGCTCTCTACTGGAGACATAACATATATAACAAGCACTGCCGGCCTGCTCCATACTGGACACGTTCCCAATAATACTGGTATAACCGCTTGCTCCATACTCGAGACGCCACATTTATAACAAGCACTGCCGGCCCGCTCCATGCTGGACACGTTCCAAATACTACTGGTACAGTCGCTTTCTCTATACTCGCGACACTGAAAGTATGACAGCCACTGCCGGCCCGCTCCATACTGGACACTACCGGTCGCTTGCTCTGTACTGGAGACACAATATGTATAACAGCCACTGCCGGCCCACTCTATGCTGGACACATTCCCAATTCTGCTGGTATAGTCGCTTGCTCTATACTTGAAACGCTGCAGGTATAACAGCCACTGCCGGCCCGCTCCCTGCTGGACACGTTCTCAATAATACTGGTATAATCACTTGCTCCATCTGGATACGCTGCAGGTATAGCAGCCACTGCTCGCCCGCTCCATGCTCGACAAGTTCCCAATACAACTTGTGTAGTCGCCGTCTCTATACTTGAGACGCTACATGTATAACAGGCACTGCCGGCCCGCTCCATGCTCGACATGTTCCCAATATTACTTGTTTAGTCACTTGCTCTATACTGGAGACGCTGAAGGTATAACAGTCACTGCCGGCCCGCTCCAAGCTGGACATGTTACTTATATACTACTGGTATAGTCGCTTGATCTCTACTGGAGACACAACATGTATAACAACCACTGCCAGCCCGCTCCATGCTGGTTACGTCCCCGATATTACTGGTATAGTCGCTTGTTGTATACTGGAGACGTTGCAGGTATATTTGCTACTGCTGGCCCGCTCCATGGTGGACACGTTCCCAAATAGTACTGGTAAAGTCGCTTGATCTCTACTGCATACGCTGCAGGTATAACAGTCACTGCCGGCCCGCTCCATCCTGGACACGTTTTAAATACTAATGGTATAATCGCTCGCTCTATACAGGAGATGCTGCAGGTATAACAGGTTTCAAATTCTACTGGTATAGTCGCTTGCGATTTGTTTCTATATAGGAATAAAGCCTGGACATGTTTGTATATAAAACAACTGTATAGCAGATATGCATTTATTGCATTTCGCGAAAACTTGCACGTTTTTATGGAGGCCCACTTGATACTTAACAAATTATAAGTGTACAAAACCTTGCTATTCA
Organism: Anodontia alba; assembly: GCA_964016985.1. Lineage (NCBI taxonomy): Eukaryota > Metazoa > Mollusca > Bivalvia > Lucinida > Lucinidae > Anodontia > Anodontia alba. The sequence goes on along the minus strand of OZ024826.1, from coordinate 96,129,074 downwards.
GGTTGAACTCATAGAAAAAGAAAGAAAGAAACGCTCAAAAGAGAAAGCAGATGTTTATTTTCTCCTGCATGTATGCAAACATGACGACATTTGTGACATCCCTGGTTGGGTGGTGCGAAGGTGTCCTGTACCTCACGGCACCGGGGCGTCCAATTGATATTGGCTTACAGTTGGGCAAGGCCTGCTATCCTTGTAGCAGGTAAGGGTAGAAGGGGAATATTTTTATTTCTTCTGTTTCTTCACTTTCACTCCTGTTCCTCTTTCTTCCCTGTCTTCTCTTTCATCTCTTCTACTATCTCTTCTATCTCTTTTCTCCCTTTCTCTGGGAGACGACACAAAATGACCCACAAGGGTTGACGTGTCGTTAAACCCCAACACAATCAATGTGACATCCCGGTTGTTTTTCGCATTTAAGGGAGAGTTCCCCGTTTTCCTGTCTGACATCAATTTTTAAATTTCGCATGCAAACTGCGTTTCAAATAAACTTTCTACCGTTTTCTATAGCCTTTATTAGAAAATATATAGAAATGGATTAACACCAAACAATAAATATTCGAACTTTCATCCAATATGGCCGCTACATTTAACCTGTAAGAAAACGTTTGATTGGAAATTTTATGACACCATTTTGAATGACACATTTTAAAATTTACCAGAAATCTTTTTTGCGTTTGTGCTTATGGTTTTCACTAAAAATATTCGTTTAGAACACTGTATTGTACTTATGTAAGTCTTAAACATGCATGTTGAGGGGAATCGTCGCGCATTTCTTCATGTCGATAATTTCCAAACTTTTGTTGACGAACTATACCGGTAAGACTGTATAAAGACAAAACAAACTAATCGACGTAATTTCCTCAGACTAAAATGTTCATCAAAATTCCATAAAATAAACGCCGTTTTATAAAACGTGACAAGAATCTTAAATAACAAGTGACAATCTGTATACAGACATCAACTGTACAGATTAATTTATCGCGAACGGGGTGTACATTGGGTGTAAATACCTATATACTACATACATGTATACTATACGCTTAACAGAACTTAAATTTGCCTAGCAAAACTCTAAACCAATATCTTGCAAAATGCACACATTTCTCCAAAATGCAATTAGTAACCCATTGCTATACAGCGGTTTTGTATGAACCAATATCCAAGGTTTATATATACAAAACCTCAGCTGTATATCTTTCCGATTGTAGGGTTACGTTTTTTTTTTTGCACGATACAGAAATTGAGAAACCCAACTATATATAACCGCCACTGCCGGCCCGCTCCACGCTGGACACGTTCTAAATACTTCTGGTATAGTCAAATATACACGCTTTATACACAACATATGCTTACGTTTCGGTTCTGGAAACTTTCAGACTGATGCATTAGGTGAATATATGACACGTAATAAAAACCATTTAGTGTTTTAAAATATATATGTTCATTACTGACCAGTGGTCTTGGAATTCAAACCAAAACTCATAAATTTTTGTTCACTATATATCTACGATTTCAGCGTGTTTTTTACCAGTTTTGGATAACTGCCCTTCTGGTTCTGCTGTTTACTAGCTTTTAACTGGATTCATGGTTTTACGAATAAAATAAGGTAAGAGAAAAGTCCAGGGATTGCCAAAATCACAAATCACAGTCCTTCCCAGACACCAAGAGGAAGAGGAAACAGACAAAACCAAACAAGCGCAAATCAAACAAACGTACGAAAAGCACTAAGATTAGCTCTCTCTTCCCAGAGCGAGATAAGCCTATGATCCCTGCAGAATAACCAAAAGAAAAAATCTTATCTCTTGCTCACTTATCGTTTAATTACACCACGACCTGGATATAATGTGTTTCAAAGAAGGATCCCTAAACTGTATAGATTATATGAAAAAAAATAACCATAAATGATCGTTTTTCTATATAATCTTTATGTTTGTTTTTGCACATACGCTCGTAACACGGTTGTTCAACTAATACGGTTCATACTTTTGAACCCGACAACCACATTATAACAAGGTTGTGATGCATTGTTTCTGGTGCAAACTGGTGCAAATATTTGAGGGGGTGGGGGCCTCATGTGCCAATATGACTCTGAACCCTCCCAATGACTTTATGTTGGAACACAGTTTTAATATTTCTGTTTTACAATCCTTTCAAGATTTTTACGCACCGTAAAACTCCTGTAAAGTTTAAACTCCTAAACAAAGGATATAGTTGTACTAAAATGTGAACAATTTGGTTCTAACACACACAAAATTTATAATGTGTCATAAAGATGCAAATGGAATGGCAAACAGTCAGGGTCTACTCTGTTTGCTCAGGCCTATCTGTCCGAAAACAAGGGATTATTACGGTATATAGAGCTAATGTCAAATAATAAACTTGCCCCTGGGGTAGGGGTTACTTACCAGATGGTTTGGTAGGGGTGTGCGGCTCAAGCTTCTAAAACAGGACCCATTTTCATAATCCTGAAATTGTGTTTTTAGATCCCCTGAGACGAAGGCTCAATGGGCACAGTAGTCCCATTCAATTTACAAATTACTCGTATCTTCATGCACCTCCGTACAGTCTGATCAGTATCTTGGCTGATCGCATGAATAATATTTGGGCCCATAGCTATCCATAGAGCGCACGGCCAAAAATTTGATCAGACTGCACATATGTACAGACTGATCTAAGTCCTCGCTTGACACAAATGTAAATTGTGGGGAATCGCTGTGCACTTGCTCATTTCTGTGATAGCTAATTCGTCTACTGAGCGCAAAAAGTCAGCAACTCCCATTAAAATATACGAGTTACTGACTTTTTGCGCTCAGGTGACGATATGTCAAATGGTAAAGGAAAGCCTGGTAGGCTGGGACAAAGCTGCTAAGAAATATACAGGTAAGAAGACCTGTAATGTTAGATTGTGGTCACAAGGTGAATCTGTTGAATTAACACATGTAAGCTGAGTGGATTCTTCCATTCTTTTCATTTGGATGAGTACATTCTTCATATAAGGTGTGTCAGGTTGATTTTACAAGTTTGTGCTGTTTTTAAGCAAACAGTGCAGATTCTGATGAGCTGCCAAATTAAATGATGTCTCATCTTGGTTTGTCTAGGACCCATTTATGGGATGCTGGGCTTACATTATATGGATTAAACTATGGGCTTATCAGTCTCTTTTTCTATAAAGCATGATCATGGCCAGTCTTTTAAATGGGTTCAACTACTGGTTGATCAGTCTCTTTCTGTAAAGCATGGTCAGACTTCTTTTTTAGAAGGCCTAAGCTTGCGCATAAAAATTAGGTTTGGTTCAATGGCCGTCTTGATTTTGCAACAACCCTTACTTTTAAATGTAGTCCTGTAGAACTACTATAACTAGAGTAACGAAGCTTGGTACGTACTTGCATCTATGGAGGGGTATCCGAGTTTGACTTTGACGGATATTTTACGGTTCTCCGACTTTGTAATTTTTATGTCAACCTAAATTTCAGTCCATTTCTCAAATACTATTAATGCATAAAAAGCAGTACCGCATGTCATTAACAGCCGTGCATTAACCGGCGAAAAGCCGTGTATTAACAAGGCAATTCACGCGCTGTTAATGCACGGCTACGCAACTTTCGATATGATCGTAGCGGAGCCACAGATTTGTTGCCGTTACGAGATTTGTACTGCCTGGCCCTGGAACGAGCATAGTCCGTGGAAATTGCGTTCGCGAGACATCGGTGAAAAGGCGAAACAAAATTGTGCAAGAAATAACGCGAAATGTAGCAAATGTTTTCAGTTTTTATGTAAAAATAGCGATCAAACATGGTTTTTCAATGCATTAACATTCGCCAGGTCCCTTAGGAGGTGTTGAAAACCGCGGCCTTCGGCCTCGGTTTTCAACATCTCCCAAGGGACCTGGCGAATGTTAATGCATGAAAAACCATGTTTGATCCCTATAATATATAGTTAGAGAATGATGGTACGGGCGCAATGACTTTTGCCGCCACATGCGCGACACCGCCTTCCGCGGAATTCTTGTGTTACCTTAAAACTCTTAAATTTTCGGACACCAATAATCTTCCCTGGTAGTTATTGAGAAATGGACTTGAAAAATATAAGGATTGATAAAACATTACAAAGATGATGAACTATACAATATAGGTCATGGTCAAATATAGATAACCTCATGTAGCTGGTCATCCATTGGTGCAAGTGGGTACCAAGTATCATTACTCTAGCCCTAGTGCTTCTTGAGATATGGACTTAAAAATAGGGTTGATGCAAAAATTACAAAGTCAGAAAATTGTAAAATATAGGTCTGGGTCAAATCCTACATGTAGGTGGGCATTCCTAGCCTAGATGCAAGTCTGTACCAAGTACCATTACTCTAGCCCTTGTCGTTCTTGAGAAACGGACTTGGAACTGCAGTAGGCCAGACCAAACTAGGATCGGGACAGGGGCAAACGTCCAGTCACTTATCCAGTCAGGTCATACCCCGCGTTGTGATTTTTATGAAATAAAATGTCCACTTCTATTCCCAAGTCCGTCAGTCAAGTTTCATCACAGGCAAGAATTTGCTCTCAATACAAATAGGTGGACGGACGGACGGACGGGTATACAGACATTGTGCACATATTGTTTTCTATCCCTGGTTCGGATCTCAGGATGTTGTGATACAGTTTGAGAAATTGAAAGACATATAAAATATTTATCAGTTATTCCATAAAATAACCACATTTGTCTATTCAGGTATCAGTATTTCAAGACACAAGCGGACCAAGTTTCACCGTCTATCATCACCACCGGAAATAGAAAACCGCTGAATGGAAAGCTGAACGTGCAGGTAAGTGAGTGCCTCCTGGATGTTCTATATTCTATTGCTTGTAAGCTTCATATTAGAAAAAGACAGTTGTGAGACATCAGTAGTGGATATAATCATCTTATGACGTGAGTAGCGATTGTTTGATAAAAGCGTACATTTTTATATTTACAGACCGAATATGCGATAGCTGGTTCCGAGAAATAAATCTTGTTTATTTGTGTTTGGGTTTTACGGCCGAGTCAACCCAATGGGGTCATGTCGAGCGCGGTCTGTTTACCTAACCACACGTTACTGGGCAGGCTTAGTCCTCTAAGCGGTTAACCAAAATTTTGCACATTCTTTCGCAAGAAACTGACAACTGCCCTTCTTGAATCAGCGGAAGGGAGAGAATGACCGTAGAAAATATTTCATGATCTATCTCCACGAAAGAATGTTGCCGACCTCGGCCTCGGCGGGGGTTGAACCCGCGACCTCCTGGTCTCCAGTCGGACGGCGCATCCAACTGAGCCACCGAGGCCGGCTCCGAGACCTAAATACATTTTGACCTATTCATTGCTATTTTTCGATTGATTATGCATTTGCACTGAAGTTTCTGGCATAAACAAAATCTAAAATTAAGGTAAATATATTATGCTAAATAACCCTCCTTAAATTATACGTTTAACGGAATTGTTTTGTCTAAATGTAAATCATTGCTGTACGGTGAATAGCAGCTACGTGTACGGCTTGTTACAAAAAGTGTGAAACAAAGTGTACGGCGAATAGTTCTGTGGTTTATGGATAAAATCGTGTAAAGAATAACTCGATCGGCGTTTCGTCGTATTTATCAACATCAATGGAAACCGCACTTCTTTGTATTTATGCTTGCCAAATACGGTGTTATATCTTCTCGGACATGCTGCTCATATCTGAAATCCAATATGTCATTAAGATCGCTGCTCATAGGTAACACAATGTAAATAACAGTCGCATTGAATTGTAACTAAAACCATGGATTCAGCTGTTAGAATATCTTGATCCAATGTTGTCAGGAATTATCAACCTATATTTTCGAAATAAAATATATTCAAACAATTTTCTCATCAATTCTCCGTCACAAGTAAACACTAGAAACGTTACTTAGTAACTAATGACTCAGGTATATGTATAATTAAATTTTCAATACTTTGCAGAAGAAGCTTTATTTTGAGAGAAGAAGTAACATGTGCTTTTCGCAAATGCCTGTATATTGTAAATTTCTATCGGTATTTTAAAAGAGGTACAAAGGAACACCTATAGTGTTTCTCTATTTACTCAGAATATGTGAAAAACAGTGTTGAGAAGATTCCTATTTGAGAACTACTGTCCGCGCTACCATCATCTGCAAGTGGTTTCTTTGGAGTTTTAGGCCCAATGATCAATTTTAATATCAGCTTAATTACGCCAAAAAAAAAAAAAAAAAAAAAAAAATCCCATGAGTATGCATGTGATACGGACCTCTTACCACTTAACTGCACTCCTATTATGATTTGAAAATCGAGATGGGGATTTAAGCTAAGTGATCAAACCAATCTGGCGGTTCGGGCCTCAGACTCAATGACGGCCTAGTTGTAATTAAAAGTGGCAACGGGACCCAGGGAGAAGTTATTTAGCTGTAAAAGTGCTTTAAACCCCGCGGTGCTTTATTCTTCTGACCGTTCTAAGGCGGTGGTCCTAGTGTTAGTCTTCCTCTTCGTTGTTTTATGGTTTATTCTGCGAGGCGATTTGTTTATGTCTTACCTTGCGTTATTTTATTCTTGTGTTTTTCAGTTCTTTAAGCATTGGGGAAGAGAGAGCTAATCTTATTGCTTTTTCTACGTTTTCTACGTTTGTTCGATTTGCGCGTGTTTGCTTTTGTCTGTTTCCTCTTCCTCTTGTTGTCTGGGAAGGGCTGCGGTTTGTAATTGTGGCCCTCTCTGGACTTTTCTCTTACTGTTTTTAACCAGTGGGTTGGGGCTTGACGATATATCTTTGGCTTGGCACGCCGTGGTTCAACTATTGGTTTTCATTTACTCTGGCACACAGTAGAATTAGCCATGAGTACTCGTCTTTGTTTATCATAGTGATTAATTTGATTTGTATGTTTTCGCTTTGATGCATTGACTGAGTTAGGAGCCTTTATTCGAACGGATTTTTTTTTTATGTATTTCTGTATTAAGAGTAGTATCGTGACTTATTAGAGGAAGGTTAGCCGGCTGTAAAAGTGCATAAACCCCGCCGATAGTTTATTTTACTGACCGTTCTAAGGCGGGTGTCATGGTGTTGTTCTTACTCTTTGTAGCTCTTTGTAACTTTGTGGTTCCCGCATTGATTCCTGTTGTTTTTTTTTTCTATATGAATTGTGATGCTAGCATTGTGGTCACCGTCTTTAATAGCTGCCACTTTGCTTTCTGTTTTACTAGTTGTGTTGTGACGCTAGCATTTTGGTCACCTTAAACAGCTGCCCGTTTTGCTTTTTGTTTTACTAGTTGTGATTAAGAGTGGCATCGGGACCCACGGTGACGTTAGTCAGCTGTAAAGTTGCTTTAAACCCCACGGTAGTTTATTCTTCAAACCGTTCTAAGGTGGTGGCCCCGCTGTTAGTATTACTCTTTATTGCTTTGTGGTTTATTCAACGAGGCGATTTGTTTTAAGTATTGCCTTGTCTTATTTTGTTCTTGTGTTTTTCAGTCCTTTGAGCATTGTGATTTCCTCGCTTGGGAAGAGAGCTAATCTTAGTGCTTTTCGTACGTTTGTTCGATTTGCGCTTGTTTGGTTTTGTCTGTTTCCTCTTCCTCTTGGTGTCTGGGAAGGGCTGAGGCTTGTGATTGTGGCATTCCCTCGACTTTTCTCTTACCTTTTTTTTTATTTTGCATAGTTAAAGTTACGTTGGCGCAAAACTGCGGCGTTGTTTATTTGCACGTCGTTGTCATTATTGATATCCGGGAAACAAGACATCATAAAATACATGAAATCAACAAAGCAAAAAAGTAGTTTCGCGTATCTTGCAACAGTGCAGTAATTTCCGCCGCAGAAAGGTTTAGAACTTATAAGAAAAATTGCAACGCAAAGGTTCAAGTGCGTTCCACTAGTATTGTTTCATTAATTTTGGCAAACTCTTCGAAAAAACACTTGCAGAATATGATGACGCAGGGAGTAGTTTTCAGGTTTGTAACTTATAATTAAATCAACACGTATAGCAAACGGTTCGTAGATCTAACAAGCAAGTCACAGATGTCTTGATGAGAAATCATGCATCTGGAGCAACGAAAACCACCAACGTTGTAGAAAAAGGTGAATATAACCGTAAAGTTAAGAAAATTTGTGGGGCTATCTGCCTATCTTTAGCTTTACAAATAAATAACAAAGGAGAAGCCGCTCCTATTCGCCGTACACATGTTTAGCTATTGTCCGTACATCTACCTGGTTGTCAACAACTAAATGTCGTACACATCAAATTGTGTTTTTTAACAAACACGCTTAGAATTTAATTAAAACATGATCAGAAAAAAGTTTGCAGATAATGTCCATCATTGACAGAAACACATAAAACAAAGTGCGTGGAAACAATTCATGTAATCATAAAATCTGAAGCCGATTTTCGAAGATGCTGATTTTCGGTCGGTACCAACCGTCGAAAAACTCTTGTTCCTAGCTTAAAATCGACACATACACCTACGAAAAACGAATAAAATGTTGTAAAAATTCCTTTTTTTGCTTTAGGGAAATAAATTCACTCTTCAGAAAATAGACAGTAGAATGGAAAAAGAGGCTAAACTTATCGCGTTCCATTTTGTAAATTTCCACATTCGATTCAGCGGTTTTCTATTTCCGGTGGTGATGATAGACGGTGAGTATAATAGGTAGTAAATACTGTAGTAATGCGTCTATTTTAAATGAAGCTGAGAATTTATAACGTATGTGAACTATTCATCGAGCATATGTGTACATATCCAAATTTCTACAATGAATATATCTAAACAGTTAGGTCTTGAATAAAGTTGCCTATGGTAATTAATATCGTTTATAATTAAAACCACAGGAATGTCAGACACATAAACATTGGGGTTAAATTAATAACTCTTACAAATATTTGTTCATTTTAAATCCACAGATTACACACAAACGAATCATTCTTGGTATTTCTTTGTACTAAATGTTCAAGAGTAGAGTATTCTCCTTTAGGAACACTCTAACAAATATTAAGTTTTGAATAAAGCCCCTCTCTCTCTCACAGAACATCAGGGTTGATACTGCGGAGGTCGCAAATATTGACAGATTGACAGACATTATTGGGAACGTGTCCAGCATAGAGCGGGAGGGCAGTGGCTGCTATACCTGCAGCGTATCCAGTATATAGCAAGCTAGTATATGAGTAATATTGAGAATGTATCCAGGATGGAGCAGGCCGGTACTGGCTGTTATATATGTAGCGGCTCTAGTATAGAGCAAGCGACTATACCAGTAGTATTGGGAACGTGTCCAGCATGGATCGGGCTGGCACTGGCTTGGGCTCTACATGTAACGTCTCTAGTATAGAGCAAACGACTATAACAGTAGTATTGGGAACGTATACAGCATGGAGCGGGCCGGCAGTGACTATTAAACATGTAGAGTCTCCAGGATAGAGCAAACGACTATACCGGTAGTATTGGGAATGTGTCCAGCATAAAGCGGACCGGCAGTGCCTGTTATACATGTAGCGTCTCTAGTATAGAGCAAACGACTATACCAGTAGTATAGGGAATGTATCCAGCATGGAGCGGGATGACAGTGGCTGTTATACATGTTGCGTATCCAGTATAGAGCAAGCGACTATACAAGTAGTATTGGCATGCATGCCATAATCTGTGGACTAAATTTTGTGAGATAAGGCAAAATTTTAAGGGAGATTTGACAAAATTCTGTGAGATTTTCTTAAACAACACTTTGGAACTCCCACAATATAGTCTAAAGTCCTTTTTTCATGTATTTAGAAGCTTGTGAAAGCCAGAACAGTGTTGATTTATGTTTATTTCTTTATAAAATCTGTTGTAAACTGGTCCGAAAATTCTGTGAGATTTGAATTTTTTATGGGAATTGCCTTTGGGATGGGCCAAATTCTGTGAGATTTTATCTCACAGTGTGAGATATGGCATGTATGTATTGGGAACGTGTCCAGATTGGAGGGGCCGGCAGTTGCTGTTATACTTGCAGCGTATCCAGTACGGGTACAGAGATTTGCTAACTCAATTCTTCCGTACGTCTTCCGTAGACAGACATCCACCATTTCATTGATAATTGCTTGCCGCAGCTATTTATAATCAGAAGAGTCCACGTCAGCTGAACAGCCAATCAGAGCACCTGTTACAACCAAACCGCTTAGCTACAAACCCACATCAACTGCTGTCGGTTTATTTATGTTACGCAGAGCAACAGATCAGATAGGTGTTTGGTGATAATTTAGGGATAATTTTCGTAAGTTCTCTATAAAAACATATGTTGTGGGTATCCATTAGAAACGAGACAATTCTAATGAATGGTGAAACAGAATTATCCCTAAATTATCACCAAAAAATCCTCGCCTTACCGTTTCTCTGATACCGTGCTGATATTATGATCTTACATTAACCCTAGTCATGCTGAACCCGGATATACCCTGACTTTGTAGGGTCAGATCAGTGGCTTCTTCAGAATCTGAATAGGCTAGTTATTGTTTTGTTTTATTTCGCAGAACAAACTGCAGACAGATTGTAAATGTCAGATTTTAAAACACATACGAATAAAGCCCCGGGGTTAAATTTAACAGCGTTTGTTCGGGAGAAAATCAGCCTATACCTAGTCGTGTTACGAAACGGTCGGCTGAGAGCGATACAAAGTGACTTTTGGTGAAGTACTGAAATATAAAGGTCATGACCCGGGTCTTTACAGAGTTCAAATATCGGAATGAATGGGTTGAAAATTCAGCGCGTAATTGAAACGGGGTGGAAATTGTAAGCGCTGATAGTTGAGTGACTTTTATTAAAAAAAAAAAAAAAAATATAGATATTGCATGAAATATATAAAAGGGATAAAGGATATTCGTCTGTTGACTTCCAGGGATACAGGATATAGATGACCCTGCTCCCGCATCACCACATCCTATACAAGTCTCACCTTTTCTCATGCAGGCAAATGAATATGAACTCTCGCTTTTACCTTTGGGCAACCGGACCTGTCTCAGCCTATCAACGCACTAGGGCCATGCAAGCGGCCGAGAATTCCGCATGATTACTGGGTTATATACTATGTATGAAATCTTTAGTGAGGCCTTCCCAGAGGTTTTTAAGGAACAAGAGATCATGCTCATTACCTTTCAGTGAACATTTGGAAAATATTCTAAGGGAACAAGGGAACAAAACTAATTTTTGGGAACAGGGAGCATGGAATTTTTGAAAATTGCTTTTAGGGAACAAGGAAACATGACCGATTATTTTTAGGGAACATGGTACCTTCAGGGAGGGCCTATTTAGTTGGATTGCTTTACACGCTTTATTGGGAACTTGTCCAGCGTGGAGCGGGCCGTCAGTGGCTATTGACATGCAGAGTCTCCAGTTTACTCGTAGAGCAAGCGACTATACCAGAAGTATTGGGAACGTGTCCAACCTGGAGCGGTCTGGCAATGCTTGTTATATATGTAGCGTCTTCAGTATAGAGCAAACGACTGTACTAGTAGCAATGAGAGCGTATCCAGCGTGATGCGGGACGGTAGTGGAGTTAATAGATGGAGCTTCTCAGCGGCTATACCAGTACCAGTGGGAACGTGTCCAGCCTGGAGCTGGCCGGCAGTGCTTGTAATAATGCAGTTTCCAGTATAGAGCAAGTGCCTATACCGGTAGCATTGGGAACGTGTCCAGCGCGGAGCGGGCCGCCTGTGACTTTTATACAAGTAGCGTCTCCAGTATAGTTAGTATCGGGAACTTGTCCAGCGTGGAGCGGGCCGACAATGGTTGTTATACATGTTGCGTCTCCAGTATAGAGCTAATGACTATACCAGTAACATTGGGAACGTGTCAAGCGTGGACCGGGCCGGCAGTTGCTGTTAAACATGCTGAGTCCAGTATAGAGCAAGCGAGTATACTAGTAGTACTGGGACTGTGTCCAGCATGGAGCGGTCTGGCAGTGGTTGCTATATATGTAGCGCTTCCAGTATATATGAGTCAAGCGACTATACCAGTAGTATCGGGAAAGTTTCCACTGTGGAGTGGGCCGGCAGTGGGTGTTATACATGCAGCGTCTCCAATATAGAGCAAGCTACTACACCGGTAGTATTGGAAACATGTCCAGCCTGGGGCGGGCCGGCAGTGGTTGTTCATCTTCTCCAGTATTGAACAAGCGACTTTACCAGCAAAAATTGAGAAGATCTCAAGCGTGGAGGTGTTACTCCTTTACATGCAGGCTCCAGTATAGAGCAAGACACAATATAAATTAACAGGTTTGAATGCACCTTGACAATATTTGCTGTTCGCAGACGCGATAAATGGGGTGGGATAAATGGCATAATTGACATTTGCTTCACGTGAACCAACTTATGATTATAAGGTCAAAAAGCTTAACTCACAAGTGGCGGTGCTCTGTAAGACTTAATTAGTGTTGAACTTACCATAGAAAACAAGAAAAGAAATCATATGCTCCTTAAATCTAATACTCGCGAACACGGTCGCGTTAATAGAAAACAAATACAAGAGGACCATGATGGTCCTATATCGCTCACCTGAGCAAACAGATTTGCATATTTACTGTTGAAGTTTCAGCAAAGTTCACTGCTCTAGGATTTTTGTACAAATTTTATAGCACCAACCCCCCCCCCCCCACACACACACACCCACACACACACACACACCACACCCCTGTCCATGTTTTCACCCCTGTCCATGTTTTTCTTTTAACGCATCTTGATGACTTGAACTGAATCTTAAAAGAGGGTCACCAAAGGAACATTTCTGCCAAGTTATATTGAAATTGGTCCAGTGGTTTAAAGTGTTTTATATAGCTATCAAGCCCTACCCCCTAACGGCCATGTTTTTGATGAATCATGACAGCTTGAACAAACTTGGTAGAGGATCACCAAAGAAACAATCCTGCCAATTTGTTCAGTGGTTTCTGACAAGAAGAATTTTAAAGTTTTCTATTTAGATATATAGGGAAAATAAGCCCCACCCCTTGGCAGCCATGTTTTTTGACGAATCATGATTGCTTGTACAATCGTGGTAGAGGATCACCAAAGCAACATTCCAGACAAGTAATATTGAAATTGGTCATGGAGTATGTGACAAGAAGAATTTTAAAATTTTCTATGCAGATATATACGAAAAATAAGCCCCGCCCCCCTGGGGGCCATGATTTTTGACGTATCATGAAGGCTTGAACAATCTTGATAGAAGGTCACCAAAGCAACATTCCTGCCAAGTTACATTGAACTCGGTCCAACTGTTTCTTACGAGAAGATTTTTAAAATTTTCTATATAGATATATAGGGAAAATAAGCCCCACCCCCTAGAGATCATGTTTTTTTGACGAATTATGACGGCTTGAACAATCTTTGTAGAGGGTCACCAAAGAAACATTCCTGCCAAGTTGTATTGAAATAGGTCCATTGGTTTCTGAAATGAAGATTTTTAAAGTTTTATGTATAGATATATAGGGAAAATAAGCCCCGCCCCCGGCAGCCATCTTTTTTGACGAATCATGATTACTTGAACAATCTTAGTAGGTGGTCACCAAGGAAACATTTTTGTAAAGTTATAATGAAATTGGTCCAGTGGTTTCTGATAAGAAGAGTTTTAAAGTTGTTTATATAGATATATAAGGGAAATAAGCCGCCCCCTGGCGGCCATGTTTTTTGATGAATCATGACGGCTTGAACAATCTTGATAGAGGGTTACATAAGAAACATTCCTGCAATGTTATATTGAAATCGGTCTAGTGGTTTCTGAAAAGAAGATCATTAAAATTTTCTATATAGATATATAGGGGAAATAAACCTCGCCCCCTAGCGGCCATGTTTTTGACAAATCATAACGACTTAAACAATCTTGATAAAGGGTCACCAAGGAAACATTTCTGCGAAATTATATTGAAATCAGTCCTGTGGTTTCTGACGACAAGATTTTTCAAGTTTTCTATGTAGATATATAGGGGAAAAAAGCCCCACCCTAGCGGCCATGTTTTTTTACAAATCATGACGGCTTGAACAATCTTTATAGAGGGTCACTTAGGAAACATTTCTGCCAAGTTATATTGAAATCGGTCCAGTCGTTTATGACAAGAAGATTTTTAAAGTTTTCTATATAGATATATAGGGAAAAAAAAGCCGCCCCCTAGCGGTCATGTTTTTTGACGAATCATGGCTGCTTGAACAATCTTGGTAGAGGATTACCAAAGAAACATTTCTGCAAAATTACATTGAAATCGGTCCAGTGTTTTCTGACAAGAAGATTTTTAAAGTTTTTTATATAGATATATAAGGAAAATAAGCCCCGTCCCCTGGCGGACATGTTTTTTGATGAATCCCTATGGCTTGAACAATCTTGGTAGAGGATCACCGGAGGAATATTTTAGCAAAATTATATTGAAATCGATCCAGTGGTTTCTGACAAGAAGATTTTTAAAGTTTTCAATATAGATACATAGGGAAAATAAGCCCCGCCCCCTGGCGGCCATGTTTTTTGATGAATCCAAATGGCTTGAACAATCTTCATAGAGGATTACAAAACGAACATTTCTGCAAAATTATATTGAAATCGGTACAGTGGTTTCTGACAAGAAGATTTTTAAAGTTTTCTATATAGATATATAGGGAAAATAAGCCCCGCCCCCTGGCGGCCATGTTTTTGACGAATCCAAATGGCTTGAACAATCTTGGTAGAGAATCACCAAAGGAACATTTCTGCAAAATTATATTAAAATCGGTCCAGTGGTTTCTGACAAGAAGATTTTTAAAGTTTTCGGTATAGATATATGGGGAAAATAAGCCCTGCCCCCTGGCGGCCATGTTTTTTGACGAATCCAAATGGCTTGAACAATCTTGGTAGAGGATCACAAAAGGAACATTTCTGCAAAATTATATTGAAATCTGTCCAGTGGTTTCTGACAAGAAGATTTTTAAAGTTTTCTATATAGATATATAGGGGAAATAAGCCCCACCCCCTGGCGGCCATGTTTTTTGATGAATCCAAATGGCTCGAACAATCTTCATAGCGGATCACCAACGGAACATTTCTGCAAAATTATATTGAAATCGGTACAGTGGTTTCTGACAAGAAGATTTTTAAAGTTTTCTATATAGATGTATAGGGAAAATAAGCCCCATCCCCTAGCGGCCATGTTTTTTGACGAATCCAAATGGCTTGCACAATCTTGATAGAGGATCACCAAAGGAACATTTCTGCAAAATTATATTGAAATCGGTCCAGTGGTTTCTGACAAGAAGATTTTTAAAGTTTTCTATTTAGATATATAGGGAAAATAAGCCCCGCCCCCTGGCGGCCATGTTTTTTTTTGACGATTCCAAATGGCTTGAACAATCTTGGTAGAGGATCACCAAAGGAACATTTCTGTAAAATTATATTGAAATCGGTCAAGTGGTTTCTGACAAGAAGATTTTTAAAGTTTTCTATATAGATATATTTGGGGAAAATAAGCCCCGCCCCTGGCGGCCATGTTTTTTGACAAATCCAAATGGCTTGAATAATCTTGGTAGAGGATCACCAAATGAACATTTCTGCAAAATTATATTGAAATCGGTCCAGTGGTTTCTGACAAGAAGATTTTTTAAGTTTTTACTTAAAAATCTATTTTTAGCTCCTGTGACCTAGATATGCAACGGACCGGAACCATTTGAACAACTATAAAAGAGGACCAACCAAGGATCATTCCTGTGAAGTTTGGTCAAAATCCAATGAGTGGTGTAGGAGGAGATGTTGTTTAAAGATTGAGGACGGACGGACGGACATACGGACGACGACGACGGACGGTGAGTGATCACAAAAGCTCACCTTGAGCCTTCAGCTCAGGTGAGCTAAAAACAACTGGCGATTATATTTATCATGTTGTTCAAAGAAAATTAACATTATATTTATATCAGTCATTATATATGGCCAAGTAAGGCCGGTGCCGAATAACTGATAAGTAATATTCGTAATACGCAAATGAAAAAACCCTAGAACATTTAAAAGAAAACTTTAGAAAAAAAAATGTTTATTCATATTCCTTATTCTTTTACAGACAAGAGCATACATTACTGAAATAAAACGCAGGAATTAGTTGTTTAACATTAAATAACCTCTTCTTATAGTACCATTTCTCTTGTTGTCTCCCTTCCTAAGGTTACACAGTAATATATATTTTCTCAAGTATTGAGTTTTCGCAAATGAGGACGACTATGCTTAAGACTTGACAGTACTAAGGATGCATGCTCCATATATGGTCTTCATTCGCATTTCAGTTAAGTACAACATTCAGAGTTAAGAAATTGGCAAAGATAAACAATTAATGCTTCTCTAGAAATTCTTTGAATTTAAGGAGTGAAACGACCCTACGAAAATTCACCAAAGAAGAAACCATTCTAAGTATAGCTGCAACTGTAGGGAAAGACTGTGTCCACGGTGGAGTGACCGTTCTGAGCGTGGAGGAGTTCAGCATGGAGCGCAGGCATTACATCCTGTTGGAATTCATCGTTATCTGCGTTAGCAGTGAAATATTTGTTAGGTAAGTAAAAGGTTGGTAGTACCAGCAAAAATGGATTGTCGAAATGTGGTATGTCTAATCAGGTGGCGATTTGGCAACCGCCCCAACAAACAGGAGTGACGACGACATCAAAAACTGGACCTGTCTTAACTGGTATTTTCGCAAACGGCAGCTAAAGTTAAGATGGAAAGAAAGACTCTCAAATAGATTCTATAAAATATGACCCTTGAGAAGAATAAGCATACTGACACAGACTATCGAAAATACGGAAGTGTCAAGATTTCTTGGCCATATTAGTCATATACTGTTTATGAACAGTAATGTAACTGTAACACGCCTCCTCGCAGCGGTATGAGCGATATTCTACATTAACACTACTCACAATTAGCTTAATGATCCCAGAGGGCACAAGAGTATAAAGGTCATAGAATGTTTTTTAGGAAATAGAAGATACTTGGTATATTTTATGCATTTTTTTTTTATAAAGGAGACAATTGTATGACCTCCGTTCTGCATTTCTTCGCACCAGGCCCTTTTCTGAAAAGAGGCCTACACTAAAAGGAAGGATTTGCTCCCCTCGTGTATGGCAATGAAAACAATTACTGCATTTACAAACAATTCCTTATTTTTCTTTATTTTTTTGGTTCTATAACATGTTACTTGTTTCCAAAGGCAACCGTTTAGAGTTTTATTTGTATTTCAGTTCTACTATGTCGAAAGAGGGCAGCGAAAAGTTAATGGTTGCCGCCATTGATTTTGGAACTACTTTCTCCGGATATGCGTTCTCCTTCCACCACGAGTTCCTGCGAGATCCCCTGAAGATGAACGCAAGCCAGTGGTCAGCAGGGTCAAAGTCGGAAATATCTTTGAAGACCTCTTCCTGTATCTTGTTCGACATGAACAAGACATTTGTAGCGTTTGGGTTAGAGGCGGAGGACATTTACAGGAATTTAACGTTAGACCAATTAGAAGGGGACTGGTACTACTTTCGGATGATTAAAATGCTTCTTTATAACTCACAGGTGGGTGTCATACTGTGTCACTTTCAAGCAGACTACAGCTTAATTTATAGGCAGAATGTGCATTAATCGGGCCCTTTATTGATATTCGTTGTTTTCGTGTTTCTTGTTCGTCTGTTATTACTGACAATGACCAATCCTAATCAACTGTGTGATGTGTTATTATTTGTGTGTTCTAAGATGGTTGTTGAGACCAATCTTAGCTCTAAACTGCCTGTTGCAGATAGAACAAGACAGGTCTGAGGAAGAAAGCTCTGTTGGTGATGCCTTAGCTCTGGCTTTCCGCTGTTCACGTTTCTGCTCGGCTTCGCTGATTCCTTTTGCTTCGTATTCACCAGCTTCCCCCTTTTATGAGGCCTCGCCATTTTGTACAATCTTGTGCAATCTGTTCCCATGACTCTGTTGGTATGTTGAAGTCTTTAAGGGAGGCTTTGAGGGTGTCCTTATATCGCTTCTTCTGACCACCATGGGAGCGTTTTCCTACTTGAAGTTCTCCATAGAGGATTTTCTTTGGCAAACGTTCATCAGGCATTCTGTTAACATGGCCTGTCCATCTTAACTGTGCCAATTTCAGAAGAGTATGTATACTCTCTACCCCTGCCCTTTTCAGGACTTCTGTGTCTGGAATCCTGTCTTGCCACTTGCTCTTTAGAAGTTTTCTAAGACAGCTTGTATGGAAGTGGTTCAGTCTTTTGGCATGCCGTTGGTAAATTGTCCAAGTTTCGCATGCGTATAATAGTGTTGGAAGCACCGATCTATATACTTTCAGCTTTGTATCAAGTCTGATTCCACTTCGGTCTCAAATACTTCCAAGTAGCCGGCCATATACTGCACCAGCTTTGGCAATTCAAGCATTGACTTCATCATCAATGTGCACAACTCTAGACAATGTGCGTCCAAGGTAGGTCTACCATTTGCAGTCATTGACCTTTCAATGTGATGGTAGGCTCCTTATAAGGCTTTCCAGGTGCTGGCTGATATACTACCTCAGTCTTTTTGATGCTGATTGTGAGATCATAGCTGTCACATGAATCAGATACTTGATCCACATCTTTTTGCATTTTCTCTTCTGTTGGAGCACCCTTTGCCGTGTCATCAGCAAAGAGGAACTCAAATAGGCACCACCCTATACTACTCACCTCTGTCTGCACCTTAGATTTAGCTTGCAACCTTCTTAGGTTGAAAAGTTTCCCATCAAAGCGATACCTAATAGGTATACCATTGTCACCATCCTGGAAAGCATCTGTAAGCATGGCAGAAAACATCATGCTGAACAGTGTTGAAGCTAGTACACAGCCTTGCTTCACTCCATTTGTCACAGGAAATGGATCAGAAAACTTGCCATCATTTTGGACCCTTGCAAGCATACCATCATGGAACTGCCGCACCATTGCTATGAATTTGGCAGGACAACCAAACTTTGCCATAATTTTCCAAAGTCCCTCACGACTGACTGTGTCAAATGCTTTGGTAAGGTCGACAAAGGTCATGTAGAGGTCCACATTCTGTTCCTGGACTTTTTTCGTGAAGCTGTCGTGCTGTGAAGATCATGTCTATTGTTCCTCTGTTTTTCCTGAATCCACACTGGCTTTCTGGTAGAAGCCCTGGCCGTTCCAGGTGTTCATTCAGTCGGTTCAGTAGGACCCTACCAAGAATCTTCCCAGCTATTGACAATAAAGAGATGCCTCGATGATTGTCACAGACTTGAGGATTCCCTTTCCTTTTGAATAGGTGGATAATTGTTGCATCTTTGAATTCTTGAGGGATGGCTTCTTTTCTCAACATAATGTGAAATAACTCTGTCAGTTTCTCTGCAACTGGAGGACCTCCTGCTTTGTAGATCTCTGCAGGTATTGCATCTGATCCTGGAGCCTTGCCAGATGGCAGGAGTTTTATTGCTTTCACTTTTTCAGAGTCGGTTGGGAGCTCATCAAGCAGCGGATTACATTCCACCTGTGGTAGTCTGTTGATAGCTTCATCATTGATAGATGATGGCCGATTAAGGACACCATCAAGACTAGTTCCATCTGCACTAAGGAGTGGGATGGTTCCTGAGCTCTGGGGACCATATACTGTCTTGAGTGCATCAAAGAACTTTTCCATGTTCTTTCTGTCTGCAAAGGACTGGATCTCATCAGCCTTTTTTCTCAGCCAGGAGTCTTGCATGTCTCTGAGCCTCGTCTGAACTGTCTTGCATATGTTTGAATAGGCAGTCTTGCTAGATACTGAGCTGGTATTTCTGAGGTAAGCCTTGTGTTTTTGGTGTTTCTCTTCAAGGAGTCCCTGAATTTCTTCAGATACTGGTCCTAGGGAATCCATTGCTGAAGAGTGAACGGTGTCTCTGAAGACTGTCCAGCTCTCATCTACATCTTTTGAACTGTGTTCTAGTGCATATAAACGGCTGCAGAGATCGTTGACGAATGCTTGCCTCTTGCTGTCTTGTTTCAGCTTGGAGACATCTAATTTCTTTGGCACCTTCTTGCCCTGTGGTCGTCGTACAGGCTAAATGCGCAGGTTGAGTTTGCTGACAACAAGCCTGTGATCTGTCCAACAGTCTGCACCACACATAATTTTAGTCACTCTGACATCCTGTCTGTCCTTCCTTCGCACTATGACAATGAGATGTCAGTGTTTGGAGCGAGGGTGCATCCATGTGGTCTTTCTGCGAGTTGGTAGACGGAAGACTGTGTTGGTGATCAGTGATTCATGCTCTGCACACTTCCTTAAAAGGAGGAGTCCATTGCTGTTGCACTTCCCTACACCTTCAGTTTTTGTGTTTATGTATCAAATAAAGCATATACAGTGGACCCTCGTTAGTACAACGACAACTTTTGTTCCAAACGATATTGCCATTTAAAGGAATTTGCAGTAGTAAAGAATTCTTAATGAGCACAACGATATGTAAGAAAAGCCTTGTTTTATTCTTATTTCCTCATAGAACATATGTTGAGGATATTTGTTAGAATCGCCTCAGATATCCTTAACATATGTTTTACGAATAATTAAATACAATGTTCTTGCATAATTTCCGATTTATTAACACTTCCTGAGACAAGCTTGCGCGTCTGTCAAATTAAAATTATAACGATTTGTGGTTGTATCGATTGTAGGTATAAAGACGGATGACTCTCTCTCTCTCTCTCTCTCTCTCTCTCTCTCTCTCTCTCTCTCTCTCTCTCTCTGTGTCTCTGTCTCTCTCTCTCTCTTTGCAACATGATGAAAGCTACTTATACCTTTTGATCCGCAACGCATGTAAAAGCCCTTTATGCAGCTTGCGGACAATGCAGGCCCTCATCAGCCTGTGCATTCGCGCAGACTAATCAGGGCCTTCGTTGCCCGCTTACAAAATCAATGGAACTGTAGCATTTCTCGACGAAAAGAGAATGTTCAGATCAGATTGCACAGATGCGCGCGCTCACTTGGACCATTGTTGCTCACATTTAGCGTAAGGGCCTTTTTCAAACGTTGCGCATCGTTTGTGCAGTGTAATAAAGGTCTTCATGTGTCCGTCGACAAGAATCTGCGAATGCTGCTGAATATCGACGAACAGTCTGCACAACATGCTACTTTGTGGACAGGCAAGGATCCAACGCATCTCTACAGGGACACCGAAGACTGATCAGACCGCGCGGATACGCAGACTGGTCTGAGTCTTCGCTGGCCACACATGCAGTTTTGTAGGAAAATACTGTGCCCTGGCTCTACTGATTACAAAAAAAAAAACGAAGGAAAATCATAAGCCTATAGATACGTAGCTAAGGAAACAAAAAACAAACACAACAAAACCTGATGGAAACTGATCGGAAAAGAAATAATCATAACGCAAGAAAATACTGTACCATAAATGAAAGAATCAGACAAGGAACAAGATTAAAAATAAAAGAGCACCATAACGGAGGTAAGCTTGTGACTTGTCTGAAAAGGAACCTAGCCTTTGATCAAACAGCAAACAAAAGCTGAACCAATACATCACGAAAACACGCCTATATAATTTTGACCCCCCCCCCCCGTCAAACCCCACTTTTATATAGTAAAACTGGGGTTTACAGGGGTATACATTATTTTTCTTATTTCTGCTCAAAAACATAGATTGTGGGTACTCGTTAGAACCGCCTCAGCAGGGCGGTTCTAACGAGTACCCACAATCTATGTTTTGAGCAGAAATATGAAAAAAAATCAGAATTATTGTCCGAAAAAGTTCAGTTTTTAGTAGTTTTCAGTATATTTGAATAGGCGTGTTTTCGTATTGACAACTATCTATGGCACAACCAACGCCTAAGAAAACTAAAAGTAAAAACTGCTAGGGCCTTGAAATAGTTTTCTGGGATCCCAATCAGATATATCGTCAGTATACTGAAAAATGTTTTAGCGAAATACTTACAGGGTCATTTTTTTAAACAAACCCCACAAAAATATTATGATGTTTAACCCATTTATGCCGAGGAAACTCTTCTACCTCAACCAAATGGACAGGTCCATTTTCTATATGAGGGGTGTTTTATATACAGGGAATCAAGATACAGTTTAGCAAGACGATGCTTTTCTAATACTGGGGTGCATGACAGCCTACATTCTGTAGGTTTGAAAGTATTGTATACCGGGTTCAGAAATGTTTCACTACGAAAACACGCCTATTCAAATATACTGACAATTTTAACACCAAAAAAGGAAAATTTTCAGATAAAAATTCTAATATTTATTCATATTTCTGCTCAAAACATAGATTGTGAGTACTCGTTAGAACCGCCTCGACGAGGCGAGGCGGTTCTAACGGGTACCCACAATCTATATTTTGAGCAGAAATAAGAAAAATAATGTATATCCCTGTAAACCCCAGTTTTACTATATAAAAGTGGGGTTTAAGGGGGTCAAAATTATATAGGCCTGTTTTCGTGATGTCAGTTTTCTTATACACATTCTGGATGCATACGGCATGATTAATTTTTAGTGACAAAACCTTAATCCAGCTGAAGGTTTGTCTAGTATAATTTTTATTGCTATGGTTTGTATAGAATATTCCTGTTCTTAATGCAAACAATGTAGACCCTGAGCAGACGCCGCGTTCTGAGGCGTTTGATCTGTCCACGCTGTTTGCCTATTTCCCTTTTTTTGGGACTCTAGGCATAAATGGATTAAACCGACAATTCATAGTTTAAATAGATGTGTTTTAGCTAATTTTGAAGAATTTTATCCATTGCCCATTTCAAGAAACATAAATGTGCACATTTCTAAAACATTCCATATCAATTCACTGATTTCAGCTCATAAATGGAATGATAAAGTTTGGATATTTGATAGTTCTAGCGAGGCAAATTTAAGGGAATCCCCATTTTAAGGGCAAACACTACTGAAATGAATCGTGCCCAATGTTGAGCATGTATATGGAAACTAAAAAATATCCAAAAGCAACGTCGTTACTTCTTAGGCATCACATGTACATAATATCGAAAACATTTAACCGTAGGCAAAATCCTATTTAAAATCAACATAGGCTGAGACTATGCCTTTAAGATAAACGTCTTAACTAATGACTGTAAAACTAGGTCCAGAACCCAATTTTATTTGCTCAAAATTAGTAGATGGTATCTTCTTAATAGTTTGACTAATACTCTCTCTCTCTCTCTCTCTCTCTGTCTCTCTCTCTCTCTCTCTCTGTCTCTCTCTCTCTCTCTATATATATATATATTGAGAGTTAATCATTAACAGTGCAAATGATTTGTTTACCTGAGGCCTTTCGGCTTTCTCCTTCTTCAGAGTTTTTCTATTTTAAAAATATAACATAAAATTTACGAATAAAGGATGATGCCCTTTCGGGCCCATGTTATCTGCGACAGTTATCAAGTTGCAGCGGGCCAGATAACATGGGCCCAAAAAGGGCATAATCTTTTATTCGTAAATTTTACATTTTTATGTTATTTTTTAAAATAGAAAACCTCTGAAGAAGGCGAAGCCGAAAGGCCTCAGGTAAACAAATCATTTGCACTGTTAATGATTAACTCTCAACATATAGTTTAACGCCTATCATTTCAGCTTCGTTTCTGGATCCAGTGCTACCAAAAAGATTCTTTGTTAGATGTTATGCTCCTTCTCCCAACACCCGAATGTATATATGTGTGTGATAGATTTTCGCATATTTTAACAAGAGAGACAACGTGTGACTTCTCTGTATGCTTTGTTGTATACCAAATTCCTTCTATACAAGATCTCCTCTTAAAGAAAAGAGAAATACAGAAAAAAAATCCACTATTAAGCCCACCTTTGGTACTACCTAAAAGTTATCTTATTAGCGGGCGGTCTTAAAATTGAATGTAAAACATAGCTCCAGATAAGGTACTTTTTTTTTAACAAAAAAGTACTGACATTTTTTTAATTCTCCACAAAAAAATATATGTTGTGGTACCCATTAGAAGCGCCTCGCCTTGGCGCTTCTAATGAATACTCACATCATATTTTTTGTGGAGAAATAAGAAAATTATATGCGGATACCACCTTTTATCTAGAGCTATGTAGAATAACAAGAAGAAAGCACATTTGGGACTGGCAAATGCTGTTCTTAATAGCGGAGTGGTCTTATTTTTTGAGTGGTCTTAATAGCGGAGTGGTCTTATTTTCGAGTGGTCTTAACAGCGGAGTGGTCTTATTTTCGAGTGGTCTTAATATCGAAAGTTTACTGTATTGCTGCCTCAGCGAGCAAACTCTTTTCTTTCAGAGTGGGCCAACTGTGAAGAAGGGAGACAAAAAATGATAGTTGTATCTCCCTCCTGAAACTGTATCTATTTCTATTAAAGGATGTCCACCGTACAATGATGATCACCGAGGAGGGAGGAAAGCACATGTATGCTATGGATGTCTTCTCTGAGGCGATTGGCTACTTAAAGAGACACGCGATGTATACTTTTGCTGAGTCAGGACTTGGGATTACAGATAAAGAAATAAAATGGGTGTTGACTGTCCCTGGGATATGGGGAGACGCCGCAAAACAGTTCATGCGAGAAGCTGCTGAAAAGGTACGTAATGGGAAGTGCTACACTTTCAAGAGAGACAACTCTATCAAAATTGTTGCGCTCCCTTCGAAAAAGGGGTCTACTCTAAAAGAAGAGATTTTCACCCCTTGGGACCCATTTTTAGGAGAGACTTGGTGCGCAGGAATGCAAACATGAAGCCACAATGATTGTCTTTCTCTTAAAAAATCAACAAAGTGTACCAACCCCAACTTTTGCGTATTAGCATGTGACTAGTGAATGAATTGTGACTGATATTTGACTTTAATTTATAACGATTCGTTGACTATTAGCACATTTTAGAAATCAGCAGGCTGGAAGCACTTTGCAGCTGTATTTACAACCTATCATAATTTGAGACGAAAGCATAGACAAAAGATAGTTTCATAACAATAAGAGACGAGACCTTAGGCTCAGCCATATGCGAAGGAAACTGGTGATTTCATAATAATTTGAGACGAATTCAAAGGCAAAACCATAGGGAAAAGACAATTTCATAAAACGAAATAGGTCAATTTCATAATTGGAGACGAAACTATGGGCGGAACTATAGGTAAAAGAATATTTTACAATAATATGAGACAAAACCATAGGCGGAGCCATAGGTGAAAAAATTGGCGAAAGACAATTTCGTACTGGCAGAGCAGTTGTTAACATCACGAAAACACGCCTATATGATATTGACCCCCTTAAACCCCACTTTTATATAGTAAAACTGGGGTTTACAGGGGTATACATTATTTTTCTTATGTCTGCTCAAAACATATATTGTGGGTACTCGTTAGAACCGCCTTGTCGAGGCGGTTCTAACGAGTACCCACAATCTATGTTTTGAGCAGAAATAAGAAAAAATATCAGAGTTTTTTTATCTTAAAATTTTCAGTTTTTGGACGTGAAAATTTGCTATATACTTGAATAGGCGTGTTTTCGTAATGGGAGGAGTATTTAGTGATAATTTTGGGATTATTTTCTCCAATTCTTCATAAAAAAACCCGACAAAAAACATGCTGTTGGCACTCATTAATAGCGGTTCACCGAAGCGCTTCAAAGAGTACCCTCATTATATATATTTTTTATGGAGAAATAAGAAAAATTGTCCCAGAATCATTTTCTCCAGTTCTCCAAATAATTTTCATCAGTTCCTTATAAAATATATGTTGCGGATTCTCATTAGAAGCGCCTCATCGAGGCGCTTCTAATGAGTACTCACAATATTTATATATAGAGAAATGAGAAAAATATCCTCGAATTATCACATCACGAAAACATTCCTATATAATTTTGACCCCCTTAAACCGCACTTTTATATATACATTATTTTTCTTAATTTGCTAAAAAAAAACGTACATTGTGGGTATTCGTTAGAACCGCCTCGCCGAGGCGGTTCTGACGAATACCCTCAAGCTATGTTTTGAGCAGGAATATGAAAAATATCAGAATCTTTTTTCTGAAAATTTTCCTTTTTTGGTTGTAATATTTTCAATATATTTAATATATACGTGTTTTCGAAATGACCAAATACTCCTCCTTAACAAGTTTTCTGTATTGGTATATGTTATATGCATCACAGTAATAAAATACGGTATTTATGGTACCCCATTTACTCTAAAATACGACAAGACAGTCCAGGTTAAACAGTATAAACTAGTATGAAAAAAGTTAAGATGTCCGCATATTTAGGGTGAATAGTACATCAACACAATGTATCTAATTTAGGAAAATTTAACCCAAGTCCTGCTGAAACCAGATATGTCCTGCCTTTGCAAACAGTGTAGATCCAAATCAAGTGGCTTCTGATGAAGCCAACTGATCTGGATCTGCACTGTTTGCGATTTAGTATTCGAATTTATATCAACAACCTGGATCAAGTAATCTGATTGGCTAAAAATTAGAAGTGGGCGTGGCGTATTAATTTATTCAGCAGGACAAGGTTAAACTCACCAATTGTAACGCAAATTTGTATATTACTTTAGAAGAAGCCAACAGATCTGAATCTGCACTGTTTGCCATTCAGTATTTGAATTTGTATCAACAACCTGTATCAAGTAATCTGATTGGCTAAAGATTAGAAGTGAGCATGGCATATAAATTTATTCAGCAGGACTAGGATTAAACTCACCAATTGTAACGCAAATTTGTATATTACTTTAGGAGGCGAGGCAACCCTTTTAAAAGTATTTACCGCCCTTCTAAAATAAGATCTACTCTCAAAAGAAATAATTTGCATTCTCATGGGAGAAAAGTCTTTACTTTTAGAGCGGACATCTTTTCAGAAGGAAAGCAAACGGGTAGTCATAAAAGTATTGTATGCCAGGTTCAGAAATTTTTCATTACGAAAACACGCCTATTCAAATATACTGAAAATTTTACCACCAAAACATGAAAAATTTCAGATAAAAATTCTGATTTTTTTTTCATATTTCTGCTCAAAACATCGATTGTGAGTACTCGTTAGAACCACATCGACGTTCTAACGAGTACCCACAATCTATGTTTTTTTAGCAGAAATAAGAAAAATAATGTATATCCCTGTAAACCCCAGTTTTACTATATAAGTACTACTAGTAAGAAATGGTGGAGAATCCCTATGCGTATCCAGTCCCCTTATGAGCTAACTTGAACAGCAACTACTATAGATTCGATGAAATAGGTAATCTAAGCGCTGATGCACCAAAAGAAGGAGAGATGAGGAACAAATAATTACAGACCAATTGTCTGTGATAGTAGGCAGGAAAATGGTCCTGAACGGGGACAAGACTGTTTCATTTAACCCTTCACTTCCTGTAATTTAAACAAACATTGCAGATCCTGATCAGATGAATGCGGCGTCTGATCTGGGTCTGCACTGTTTGCCAATGTATCAAATGTCCCAGTCCGGGTTTTACAGATTACCCTCTGTTAACAGCGCTCTGACGTCACAGCGACAAGAATAGCGTGGCTACAAATAACCGTTACATGTACCTAGGATAAGTTTTATAAGGCGAGCGTTATAGAGCGCTTCGTAGCGCTTCGCTATGCAACGGTACGTTACCAAAAAGTGCTTTGTGGCGCTTCGTAACTGTATTTGGAGCTGACTCGCTCTCTGAAACAGAACGTTGCATAGCAACCAGACAAAATAAAATGGCGACGCCCGACATAGTCAGTGCCCGTTTTAAGAACTTAAATATTTTATTTTTTATTTGTTTTTATTTTTTTTTTATTTTCATTTATTTATTTTTATTTTGTTGTTGTTGTTGTTGTTGTTGTTGTTATTCTGGGACGAAGTGCATTGTGCATAACTGACCATAGAACACAAAACCAATCGCTGAAGCAAATACCGCTAGCTTTTTTACGAGAAATTCCCAGTTTAAAAATCGTGTCATTTTGGCAGACATTTTAAAAAGCGCTCCCATCAAACGGACCGTTGCATAGAAAGAACAAATCGCTACCCGAAAGCGCTTTCCTTATGCAACTCACGCCTGAATTTCGTCTAACGCGCGGTTTGATTACATCGGCCAATGATAATCACGTGGACAACTACCTTAAGGAAATACTATAGCTCGACTGTAAACAATCGACCCAACAATATAAACAGAAAGAAAACGGAAAGCAATACAAGACACGTTTATCATGTATTAGTACATTGTAATACCACATGATTGAAGGACCATATTCACAAAAAAAAAACAACATACTTTAGTACTCTCTGTGTCAGCCCGGTAAACCACTTGGAACGTAATAAAGTACAGTCGAACTTCAATGGCTCGAACAACTTTGGGACCATCGAAACGTTCGAGCCATGGGTAGTTCGAGCCAATGAAGGTTAATCATGGCGTCAGGTCGGGAAACAAATATCGCTAATTCTTGGAAATCTAACAATCTTCTACACAATAATTGTATGTTGAGTATACTCATTAGAATCGCCTCAAAGAGGCGATTCTAATGAGTACACTCAGCATACAATTTCATAATGAAATAAGAAAGCTTCCTTA
Source organism: Anodontia alba (assembly GCA_964016985.1). Taxonomy (NCBI): domain Eukaryota; kingdom Metazoa; phylum Mollusca; class Bivalvia; order Lucinida; family Lucinidae; genus Anodontia; species Anodontia alba. The sequence continues at coordinate 96,100,591 of OZ024826.1, read as the reverse complement.
AAAATTATTTTTCTTTATCTATCGTAAGAATTTCGTAGGGACTCAAAACGCGTTGGAATTAGCCATGGTGAACGAGCCATCGGTGTTCGAGCTATTGAGATTCGACTGTGAGCATTAAAACATTTAAGCATAGGCGTGCCGCTAATTACCAACCTTATGCATGTGCATAATACCTTACGCATGTGCGTAACATGCGTAGGAAAAAACACTATGATTTGCATGAGAGGGACATCAATTAAAATAACATAGTTTGCTTCTTCACTATAGGGCTTCACCATAGGGCCTGCTCATAAAGGAAATAATTTGTCGTTTCCAAAGTAGGGGCAACTCTTAAAGGAAAGAATTTGCTCCATCTGGAAGCAAATTCTTTCCGTTAACAGTGGAGGAAAGATGCCCGGTCGGGCATCAATAACCTTTGGTGACCTTTGTATTTTGCATGGAAGATGTTATTATAATTAGTAACTTGATACCCCGATCGGGCATCATGTAATCATTTTTGTAGCACCTTCAGAAAACGAAAAAAAAAAATGTATCACAGTTTTGGACCAATATTCATCAAATTTTGGGAGTTTAAAGATTAATAAATTATCTAACGTTTGACAGTTCAGATTTTTTAAAGTGCCTAGAAAAAAAGTTATTGAGGTTTAAAATCAATAATATTTCTGCACCTCTGCGTATCACGTTCGGAAAACACAAGACATTTGTGATGCCCGATTTGGAAACAGTGCCTCCCGTTTTGGAACAGCTGATATTTTTACCTGGTTTGGACAAAACAAAAATACAGCTGCATACAGTCTTTGAATCATTACATAAATGATTAGCCGCAAGTTGATGTGGTTGAAAGCATTTTTTTAAAAACATTTTAGAAGGAAACTGTCTCATTTTCAAGCGCAAAATTGATAATTATCAAACGTTTCTTATAGTATGTTCCATGAAAGATGGAACATATCAAGTACTTCAAATAAATGTAAAAGGATATTATTAAAAGACAGAAAATGAAGTTAATAGGAGTTCAATTGACCAAAATACCCTGTGTAATGTATCAGCATGCTAAACAACCATAGCCTGCCTTATATGAGGGCCATTCAATAAGTAATGCGAACTTGTTCTCATTTTCTACGTAGTTGGTTCATTCATAGACTCGTCTGTGCAATTAAACTTAGCGTAAATAATGGTTCATTACTAATGGTAGATTTTTTAGTCTTTGGAATCAAATAATATTGTGGTCAAATCTCTCCTCCTAACTGGTTGCCTAGTAACAAAAGAATGGAAGGCTAATGCCACGTGGCCATGCAGTAAATTAATCTTTAGAACAGATTTAAAGTGCACATGCATGGAGAATTACCCAACTTACTATGATATTTGATAGTATCAAGTTCCCACTTGTACTTTTACTTCATACGGCACGATAGTCCTAATACTGCTCAAAATACTAAAATGTCACACCAAGCACCACCTAGATTTTGACTTGGAGTTTTGCTCGAAATAAAAAAGTGAACATCAAGAACCGATCCAAATATATCTGCATCAAGTCCACATTATCAAAGAGAGTTAGAGGCTTACAATTACCCCGTTTTGCAAAGTATCCCCTACAGGATAATCCAAAACAAATTAATTATATAAATATATAATGTTTCAACTAAAAGACTTCCATAAATAGTAAAATTAATTCTTTACCGAAATTAAGCGCATGTTAGTTTTTTCGCTAGAAATTTGACCACACTATCTTTAGCTGCGATTATGGTATTTTTGTCATTTGATGTCGCAACCCAACATAAAAAAAAAAGAGAAAAAAAAAAAAAAATATATATATATATATATATATATATATATATATATATATATATATATATATATATATATATATATATATATATATATGTGTGTGAAGATCCATCTCTTCCCCATTGTTAGCAAGCGATAATTTAATGAACACAAACATTATATTTTATTTTTAATTTTTACACTATTTATAAATTTTGGGACAACGAACTTTCTTCATTTATTTTGAAAACTTTGAAAAACTTTAATAAAATTTAAATACATGCCAAGTTTGGTTATACAGTGCGAACGCTAATGAAACATTTAAGTCTTATCTAAATTAAATGATATTGCACATGTGAAGTGCACACATGCTAAAGGTACAAACTGTTAGAATTTTAAAGACTTTATGCATTCATTAAAGAATTAGAGATATGTTTGCATTACTTATTGAATGACCCTCTTAATACTGTATTTCCCAACAAAGGTTTGCTGGTATCGTATTTAATTTTAAGTAAACACATATTCAGAGAGTCTAAACTGAGTAAAATCACTCTGGGTTAAGGCAGTTTCATAAATGGCTTTTAGTTAGTATAAACATATTTTATTGCATCGTTACATCAGGCAGAAGGGTCGGGCCACAAGTTCTACCCACATTAGTTACGGCCCTCCCCCTACAGAGTTTTATTACAGCATTATACAGACACATGATCATGGCAAATTATAGAGAAATTATTTGAATACTTAACTAATTGTTAACAAATATTGACTCAAAAACAAGTATACAATACATAATTTCAATAGGTCATGGATTATATGGAATGATGAGTAAATTAAATAAATAGTTAACAAAAAAAATGTGTAATAAGATAATATGCTAGCTGTAAGTTAGCAGCTGGCTAATCAGTGAATCTTCTGGTATCCTTAATAAACGTTTGGACGGCAGTGAAAATATTAGTATTTTCATCAGTTGTCAAATTTTCATCTCCAAACAAAAGAATATTGATGTTTAATGGATGGAAATCCCTGGTAGATCGAAAAAGTGTTTCTCTTTCATTTCTGAAGTTTGAACATCTAAAGAAATAGTGCTCTGCATCTTCGACTTTCTCAGAGCAACTACAAGTAGGACTAGGTGATAAATGGTTTATATATAAATCAGAAAGTAAATTACTACAATTATTTCTAATTGTTGAACGTAAAACTGAAATATATCTATTACCAACTCTATATTATGTTGGAACTTTTGAATTATTTTGATGCTGTTTTAGCTGATACTTAAAGCTTTCCATAGATGGTGAATTACGTAGTTCTATATGAAAAGAATTCCATGCCGAAATAGCTTTTAGTTTTGATGTAAAACAAATTACCGAACTGCTTTTGGTTTCAAATTAACAAAATTTGTTTCTCAAAGCACCGCAAAAGAAGACGGTGTTACCATTTTGTACTTTATATATATAAAAAGGTCTTTAAAATTGTAACATATTATGTTTGACAGTTTTTGTTTCTAGAAGGCTTATGTCTACTCAATGATAATAAAAAAACGACTCCTTCAATTTAGATTACATTTAATATAAAATCAAAATAATTTGATTTAAGGTTGCTGTAAAATATATTGAGTAACCCGAAAATTCAAAAGTCACAGATTTTCATTGAATCCATTAGCGAAACTATTTTGTAACCAACAGTCACTATCAACAGCATATGTATATACAACAATATAAAATCTGACAAGTTTTGGATTTTACAATGCTCAAATTGTCTTGGTGGCATCATTATGTCATTACATAGGTTGTTGTTTCAGCCAAAAAGTTGTAGCAACCAAAATTTTTCAGTGTAACAAGATAGCTGTTAGATGACATATAAAATAAAGATCACAAAATAAATGAAAGTCAGTAACCAGTAATGGGAGATTGAAGATTTACTGACATAACGTCAAGAGAGAAACACTTCTGCTTCAAGAGTTTGAAAACTGGCACAACATTTCTGAAAATTGCAGTTAAACAATAGTGAAATCAAGATAAAGTGAGACAATTGCGTTGATATGTCATTAACTTTTATACAGTACATGAAAACATTGTTGCAGCAGACGGTTTCTCATTTAAGAAAGAAATCTCCTCTATATTTCGAAGCAAAATTTAAGAAACTAAATATGCCAGAGCGTCCGTCGTCTCTTAACGTTCTATGAAAACTTTCGACCCCAATAAAAGTAATCATTTGTGGACAATCTTTCATTCTCTGATAGTCCCAAAACCATAGCTTTCTAAACGAAGAGGGTTGGGGAAAGGTACCATCCTGCAACAGTCCAGCAGCATGATAGGTATTGGGGGTGACAGTATCAGGGTCTTGGCGGACATCATGTAAGACCAAAGGACGGAGTTAATGATCTTATAAGGTAACCTAACTGGTCAACGCTACGCTGTTAAAATTTTACGTCCAGTGGTGTTCCATGTGCCCAGCGCATTGGTGAAAACTTCGAGTTCCAGGACGACAACGCACGCCCACACCGAGTCCATGTTGCCGTGGACTTTCTGAGACAGAAAGGTGTAAACTGCCGTGGCAAGCCAAATCCCCTGATCTGCCGCCGATTGTGCACATAAGGGATGCTCAGGTCGCCGGTGTGCGCAATAGACCCTAGCGTTTGTAACAATTCGCAACAGCTTGGCCTGCCACAACAAGAGGAATGGGGACCAATACCAAGGGAAATAATCTGTCGCACAATCTCTAGCATGCCTAGAAGGTGCCATGCATGCATCAATATTCTCGGGGCATGGAATAGATATTGTGTATTAAATGGCAAATGGTGGAAAATTTTCGCACTTTTCAGTGCAGTTCAATTGATTGTAACTAATTTTGCAGTTTTGATTTTTTAAGAATGTAGGTTGGTATACTCATGCATTGATGACCGAAAATTTATCAGACTTCAAATGCTATAGCAGAAACAATTCCCTTTAAGAAAATATGAAGTTTGCTGATATATCTGATAAAGCACATGCTATATTTGACATATACTCACCTGTGCATATCTAAAGTTTTTGATTATATACAGTCGACTCTCGTTATCTCGAATTCCAAGGGACTCTCTGAAATACTTCGAGATATCCGTACCTCGACATATCAGATCTGCAGAATTGAGGAAAAAAATAATTTGTTTAACCACATTTAACAAATTTATATGTAACTGGCCTCTTGAAGTTAAGATATATTGAAAATATTGTGGAAAAGAGGAGAAATTGCAATTTCTCCTCTTTTCCACAATATTTTTACCTGTTAGAGTTTCATGTTTAGGCAGGGACCAGATTTTCACTTCGAGATAAGCGGTTATTCGAGATAAGCGAGGTCGAGATAGCGAGAGTCAACTGTATAGTACATGGTAGTACTCAAGAAGTTCCATTTGGGCAAAACTTTGACTTTTTTTGTACCCGGTAGAAAGGCAAAATCTTAAGATTTTTTTTTTTTTTTTTTTTTTTTTTTTTTTTTTGTATAAGCTGTAACGTGAAGTGTTTTCTTTTTTTTCAAATTTAATAGTAGTAAATGTCTGGTTTTAAAATATCTGATCAATTCAGGCAAGAAGATATATTCCTCCTGATTACATTCCCTTCTTTAAGAGACATGCTAAATACTGCGTCCTTGATTTTTTGTAAGGGCTTAGTCATATTGGTTATCTCGAATAAAAATATAAAGATAGCCTTTGTATACAAAGAACACATTAAAAGTAGATAGAATAATGTCTAAAAGGCTTTAAACATATTTTGCTTCCGTTTCGGGAAACACAGAGATACTGAAGAAATATCAAATTTTAAATTCCAATCATTTTTTAAGGAATTTAATAATTCTGAACAATCAAAGCTTTTAAACATTCAAAGTCAGTATGCAACATTAATCTTGTTTGTATCCTGATAGGGCAACATAACTTTCAGTGTTCCCAAACGGGATGCACTGTTTCCCAATCGGGCATCACGAATGTCATATGTTCCCAAAGCGGATACACAGAAGTGCAAAAAAAAAAAAAAAAAAAAAAAAAAAAAAAAAAATAAAAAAAAAAAATAAAAAATAAAAAATAAAATAAATAATAAAATAAAAATAAATAAAAACATTGTTTTTATACCTCAATACCTTTTTTCTAGGCACTTTAAAAAAATCTGAACGGTCAAAGTTAGACAGCTTCTTCATCTTTAAGCTCACAAAATTTGGTGGAGATTGGTCAAAAACTGTGATATATCGTTTTCGTTTTCTGAGGGTACTATAAAATTGATCAAATTATGCCTGATCGGGTATCAAGTTACTAATTATAGTAACATCTACCATGCAAAATTCAAAGGTCACCAAAGGTTATTGATGCCCGATCGGGCATCTTTTCTCTACTGGTTAAGATTAGTCCCTATGTTTGAAGCAAATTCTTTCCGTTAAGATACGTCCCTTTTTTGGAAGCAATACTAGGCCAGGTATATGAATATGGTAGGTTTCGAAATACTGGCTCGCACACCCGTACAACAATTACCCCCGTTAGCCCCGCTAACCCGCCCCCAAGCATTCTACTCTGATTACAGCCACGACACAGCATTTCCTACAAGACTGCATGTACGCTCAGCAAAGAGTTTGCAGGGCAATCTGTTGGGTCGTCAAGTATCAAAAGCGTCTTCATGCGGACAGCGAAGACCATTACGAAAACATGCCTATTCAAATATATTGAAAAGTTTACCACCAAAAAATGAAAATTTTCAGATAAAAAAAATCTGATATTTTTCAAATTTCCGCCCAAAACATAAATTGCGGGTGCTCGCTAGAACCGCCTCGATGAGGCGGTTCTAACGAGTACCCACAATCTATGGTTTTGAGAAGAAATAAGAAAAATAATGTATACCCCTGTAAACCCCAGTTTTACTATATAAAAGGGGGTTTAAGGGGTCAAAAATATAGGCATGTTTTCGTAATGAGTTCCCTGGACACACATACACTAGTGTACCGGCTTATTAGTTTTCAGTCCTTTGCAAATTGTATAAGCAATAATACGTTGAAACATATTGGCTTTCAGAGTGGAATTCCTAGTGAACGTCTCTTGCTGTCTTTGGAGCCAGAAGCAGCGTCGCTGTTCTGCAAGTATCTCCCAGCAGAGCTGATGACGGAAGGAGCAAACAGGAATGTAACATATTTTCAACCTAATGCCAAGTACCTGGTGATTGACGCTGGAGGTATGAGAGTTTTGTGAGTGTGTATATGTCACACATACGAATACCTGACAAATGTGTTACATATGCGTACATTTATACGCATACGTAACAACTGTACGCATATGTAACACATCACAACGTCCCAGCTAGCATTCTTTATAAAACTATAGCGGTCCGTTATCGGCCCGTCAGGGTAGCTGACGGGCCGATAACGGAGCGCTATAGATTTATAAAGAATGCTAGCTGGGGTTAATGTATTACGTTTGCGTACAATTGTAGGCATATGTAACATGTGGACAAGTAAGTATGAATGAAGCGTTCGTATGATATGTACGAGCCATACACATATATAACACCTGTTCATTACATCAAGTAGAGGTCACTATTTCGGGAACGATTACTGTTACCGACTTGTTTCTTAGTATACATGTTTTTATTTGACACACGACCCTACTTACAAAATAATGTTTTGGAATCAACGAGGGGTGTAATGTATACTCGACAACCACGAGATTTACCTGTACAAAACTAATACGAAACGGATAACTGATCGTTACTGTATATTGTGTATACATGTAAATATATTTGAAATCCACAAACCTGTTCTTTTGAAATTCCGATTGCTTTCAGGTGTGCTCATAGACACTGCGTTAAAATGGTTAGAAAACGAATAGAAAATGTTGCTGAAGTCAGGGGTTATATAAAAGCCCGCTGTAAGTTGGAATTGGATGTCAAAATCATACATGATGAGATATGTGTTGGTTATTGGGATAAGCAAATGTCATTTTCCACAATTTATAGATGGTTTCCAAAATTCAGATCCGATCAGTAATCAGTCAAAGATACACCTTATTCAGGAAGACCCAGGTCTGCAGTTACCAAATCAAACATTAATAAGATCAAGTCCATTATTGAGAAAGGTGCGTGTTTCACTTACAAACAGCTGGCACAAATGACAAACTTGGGTTTAGCACCTGTCCACTTCCTTCTGAAGAATATTATTAAGATTACGAACATATTGCTCGCTGGATCCCCCATTTGCTCATGGTTGAGCAGAAACATACGAGCTGCAAATGGCAAAGCAACTGCTGAAGAAGTACCCAAAATATATAAAAAAAAAAGTGTTTGATAGTCCCAATACTGGGGTTGAGACATGTGCCCATTTGCAGTATGAGCTCAAGCGGAAAGCGGAAACAGGATATGGGCTCTGAAACATGCCAAAAGGCTAAGTCCAGTCGGCATTCTTTATAAATCTATAGCGGGCCGTTATCGGCCCGTCAGGGTAGCTGACGGGCCGATAACGGCCCGCTATAGATTTATAAAGAATGTTAGCTGGGAGTAGTGCTAAACGAACACTGACAGCAAAAGTGTTATACGCCATTTTCTTCAGAAAATCTTGGTCACTCATGCAAACTTGCTGTTCCAAACGATAGCGGTGTGTCTGGTAGTTTCTATAAGAATGTGGTTCTGAAAAAAAAATGCGAACAAAAATGGGAAAAGTATGTCCAAAACCCGGTCTCCAGCATGTCCATTTGTTACATGACAATGCTCCAGCCCCCTAATCTCAAACTGTAGCACAGTTGTTGAAGACTGAAAAGGTTAGTGTATTGTCGCACCCCCTACAGTCCAGACCTGGCCCCGTGCGATTTTTCATTTTTCCGAAATTAAACAAAAACAAAAAAACAAAACAAAAAACAAACAAACAAACAAAAAAAAAACAAAAAAAAAAAAAAAAAACAACAACAACAACAAAAAAAAAAAAAAAACCAGCACAAAAAAAACGACAAAACACAAACCTATCTGGTAGGAGATATAGGTCCAGATGTACATTGGGGTCTGCAGCTTACCAGTTTCTTATGGGTGTGGCCAAAGAGGAGTATGAAAATTGTTTCGAAAATTGGATTAAAAGATTGAAACGATGTGTTCTGGCTAAAGGAGATTATTTCGAAGGTAACAAGGCATAAAAAAAAAAAAAAAAAAAAAAAAAAAAAAAAAAAAATATCAACTTTTAATTAATATCTCGGGAAAACGTGTCATTCGCCGAAGTTTTCAAACACCTCTTGTATGTAGAACAAACTTTTATGTTTAATGTAATATGTAATGTGTGTTATTATAAAAAAAACTTCTAACTGTTCATATATATATATATATATATATATATATATATATATATATATATATATATATATATATATATATATATATATATATATATATATATATATATGTGTGTGTGTGTGTGTGTGTGTGTGTGTGTGTGTGTGTGTGTTAAGCATTGTTTGATATATATTAACTATGCATGCGAAGATATTGCAACCACTTGATATTCATGGTTTCCCAGACAGAAAGCGTCTCTATTGCTAATAGCCTATAACTGAAACGTCTAGTTGCAAAAATTTTTTTTGAAGTGTCTAATGTTCTTTTTACGCCCCCACCCCTTGCAAGGATATAATAGGATCCAATTGCAACTAAAACATTTAAGAATCAGTGTCCGTGATTGGTATAAATTTTGTTACTGGTACTACTTACATCACGAAAACATACCTATATAATTTTGACCCCCTTAAACCCCACTTTCATATAGTAAAACTGGGGTTTACAGGGTATACATTATTTTTCTTATTTTTGCTCGAAAACATAGATTGTTGTTACTCGTTAGAACCGCCTCATCGAGGCGCTTCTAACGAGTACCCACAATCTATGTTTTGACCTGGAATAGGAAAAATATCAGAGTTCTTTTTTTGAAAATTTCAGTTTTTGGAGGTTAAATTTTCTATATATTTGAATAAGCCTGTTTTCGTAATGACCGACAATATCTTTTGTTCTGACAATGAAACTCTTCTATAAGCGCACATACGCTCGTATATGAGCCGTGTCATGAAACAAAACACACACACACAAAAAAAACAACAACAAAAAAAAAAAAACAAAAAAAAAAACACACACAAAAAAAAAAAAAAAAAAAGCAAGAAACAAAACAATATTTAATTTGGTAACTTAAGAGCAGTGTAGACCCAGATAAGCGATCATATTGCTATTACAACATCTGATCAGGCTTTACACAATATTGACTTTTCTCTGCAATTTAATGTGAAGATTTCGTATTGTTGCACACGTGATAAATTCGACATGTGACACTCATACACAAATATAACTGTTACATGTATATGTATGCGTACGCATACGTAACACATATGTTACGTATTCGTATGTGTGATATACTGTATATTCACAGAGCTTGTTTACGCTCAGCATGCCGGGTTAAAAAAGCAGACGCCATTTCGAAATATGAATTCTTAGTTTTCCCAGAAAACAACAACAACAAAAAAAAGCAAAAAAAAAAAACAAAACAAAAAAAACAAAAAAAAAAAAAAAAACAACGACAACAACAAAAAAAAAACAACAACAAAAAAAAAACCAAACAAACACGTTTTGATATTTCATACAAATTGTCTTCCTAATAAATGTCAAACCGACGTTTCTGCAAAAAAACAAAACAACCTGTAGCCAATATGTTGTTTGCTGAATTAGAGTTTAATGTTAAGGAGTACTATTTGCTAATAGTTATTTGATAATTTTCTACAATTCACCATAAACGTATATGCTATGTACACATATCTGGATTGTCTTCCCGAACTGCATCTAATACCCACATAAAAATTGATGCGCAACGAACGAAAATGGTCCTTATGTAATTTGCGGACAACGCAGGCCCAGGTCAGCCTGAGCATTCTCGCAGGCTGGTCAGGGCCTTCGTTTCCCGCTTACAAAGTCAGTGGTTATTGTAGTATATGTAGACGAACAGAGAATGTCTAGATCAGACTGCACGGATGCGCACGTCATCTGGACAGTCGCTGTCCACATATGGTATAAGGGCTCTTTTTTCCACGTTGCGCCTCATATGTTTTTTTTTTTTTTTTTTACAAAGAAGTAACACTATTTTTCTCAGTCATATCATCAATGCAAATTGCATATTACACGAATACATGTATTGAATACAGCCAAGCCTCTATCAAAAGGTAATCACAGCCACAAACTGGTCTTGAGGGGCTAAACAGTTCATATCTCAAAGTAACAGAATGTATAAATATCAACATCTGTTAAGCAAGAAATTTAAGCTCTTCCCGTAGATGCCTGCTTAACATCACGAAAACATGCCTATATACTTTTTGTCCCCTTAAACCCCACTTTTATACAGTAAATCTGGGGTTTACAGGTATATACAATATTTTATTATTTCTGCTCAAAAACATGTATTGCGGGTACTTGTTGGAACCGCTTCGCCGAGGCGGTTCTAACAAGTACCCACAATCCTTTTTGTTTTTTTGAGCAGAAACATAAAAAATATCAGAGATTTTTATGTGAAATTTCAATTTTTAAAGGTATAATTTTCTATATATTTGAATAGGCATAATGAGGCAGCTTTTATTTGACTTCACTTCAACTTGTATTTGGTGCTTTTGGCGGCCGTAAGTCTCCCTGTACCTGTACTTTACCATTATGCATTTGTTTATTTTCCTTGGAATCATTTCGGTGTCTTGGAAAATAAAGGTCCGCTTAAGCCGGTCCTAGGGCTCTGCAAACTTCATTTCTCTCATATGAAGAGTCTCGATGAAAGCAAGACCCGATTTTGTTTCTTATGCGGCAACCATCATAGATTTTACTTGACTGTATTACCTCTTTCACTTTCGACCTTTATAGATATTTTATTTTCAGTGTTCATGATATACGAACATGATCAGTAATTAAAACACTAATGCTCATTACGAAAACACGCCTATTCAAATATATAGAAAATTTCACCTCCAAAAACCGAAAATTTTCAGATAAAAAGCTCTGATATTTTTGACATTTCTGCTCAAAACATAGATTGTGGGTACTCGTTAGAACCGCCTCGCCGAGGCGGTTCTAACACTAACCCACAATCTATGTGTTTGAGCATATATAAGAAAAATAATGTAAACTCCTGTAAACCCCAGTTGTACTATATAAAAGTGGGGTTAAAAGGGATCAAAATTATATAGGCATTTCTTATCAATTAAATAATAGCGTTGGCTCCTTCCTCACACGTTTCTGGAGGTTGACGTCTATAATTGTCTGTGGTCGGTCCCATCGTGGTCCGATTTCTGGTTTTCGTTAGCTCTATTTAGATTGAACCCTCTATTTTATTTCATTGCTGTTTTGTGATTATTTATGTTTTATTGTGAATGTATCACTGATGATTTAGAGGTCCCTATGCGGACCCAACATATATTTGTAGCCTTGAGCTGCACCATAAATACGAGCGAGGTTTCGATCGCGTAAATCTACTAGTTTGTGCACCCCCACCCCCCCCCGCGCCCCCCTCCCCCTCCTCCCACCCTCAAATTGTTCCGCTAACTGTTCCAAGGTGGTTCCTCTGCTGCGGTTCATTGGTGGATCGATTATTACATTTGAATCAAGATTGTTGTCAACGTGATTTTCATTGACCAATGAAATCAAGGTAACGGTTATTTATAGCTGCGCTATTCTTGTCGCTGTGACGTCAGAGTGTTGTGTAAAGATGGTTGTCAATAAAACCTGGACTGGGCTTAGTGCTGGGAATATCCACAGAATATACCAGCATTAAGCCCTGTTCAGGTATAATGATAACCAGAACGCGTCGTCTGATCTGGGTCTGCACCATTTGCGTAAATTACAGGAAGTTAAGGGTTAAATGAAATAGTCTTCAGTCTCCGTTCAGGATCATTTTCCCAGTGTACACTCGACCAATCGACCCACCAGTGATGTTAGTTCTTTGATTGTTTGTATTATCAGTTATTGCAGCTGTACCGTGGTGTCTTATCAATATTCTCATCTGTTCTTTTATCGCTTTAGTGCCTCAGGATGGCTAGGCTTCGTGATTGTGGCCTTTCCTAGTTTATTTCATTTTGTCAGAAAAAAAAATCATTAAAGCATATGCGAACAGCAAAGGTTCGGGCGAGTCTGCGCATCCGCGCAATCTCGCCTGAACCTATGCTGTTCGCTCGTGTAAGCGGCATGGAAAGGGAAACTTAAACCAAAGAATTAGAAATGTGGCCTCGCTAAGAAGCCGGGCATGCGAACTGAAATGTTGATTCGACAAAGTCTGAAGAGCCTTTTTCTCGTGACCAGCTGGATTATATATTTTGTGTTTATTTCTTATTTTAGGCGGTACTGTTGACATCACTGTACACAAGGTACAACATGACAAAACCCTTAAAGAATTATTCAAGGCCAATGGTGGTCCCTGGGGTAGTACCACTGTAGATCAAGCCTTCTTAAATTTCCTTGAAGATATCCTCGGTACAGCTGTCATGACTAAATTAAAAAATGAACACAAGGATGTCCTTATTGACATGATGCGAGACTTTGAAGTAAAGAAGAGAACTATTGACCCTGAACTTAGTTCGAATGTTACGCTGAACTTACCGATCACTGTTCATGAACTGTACAGAGAAATTAACAATTCGGAAATTAGGGAAAGCCTTCAAAAGAATCCTAAAATAAGAGATAAGCTGACATTTGCAGGAGATAAGCTTAGTGTTGAGCCCGACGTCATGAAAGGGTTATATCTGGAAACGTGTAACAGTATAGTTAACCACCTGAGAGAAATATTTAAAGAACCGATGGTTAAGGGAACCGAAACAATATTGATGGTCGGAGGATTTAGCGAGTCATCTATGATACATTATGCAATTGAGAACAATTTTCCCGATGTGAGGGTAATTGTTCCTCAAGAGGCTGGTCTTGCAGTTCTAAAAGGCGCAGTGATATTTGGACACAATGACCAGGTGATAACATCAAGAATCTCTCGTTACACCTACGGAATTAAAATGTATGAGACATTTATTCCTGGAATTCACCCGGAATGTAAAATGATTATTGACGGATATGGCAAACCAATGGTACAAGGCGCATTTAGTAAGCTAGTGGAGTGTGATCAGCCCGTATCACATGACGACAATTATGAAGGGATCACGTGCGTACCTCACGGACCTGGGTCGACAAATTTCACTATTGAGTTATTTGCTACGTCAAAGAAGGATCCTCAGTGTGTTGACGACCCTGATTGTATCTCTATAGGAGAAGTTGAAATTGACGGTAGAGACGAGCATGGTACAATCTCTGAGGTGTCAGTTTCAATAGTCTTTGGTGGAACAGAACTGGAAGTTAGAGCTGTTAATAGTGATACTGGAGAACTGACCAGTGCAAACTTTAACTTTCTCGATTGAATGTAAATATTGTGATAATACTCGTAGCTCTAGATAAGACGTTTTTTTTTTGTTTTTTTTTTTTTTTGTTTTTTTTTGTTTTTTTTTTAACAGAAAAGAAAAGTCGACTCTCGTTAACTCGAAGTCGAAGGGACTCTCTAAAATACTCCGAGATATCCGTACTTCGACATATCAGATTTGCAGAAATGAAGAAAAATATATCGAGCATCCAAATGTCACAAATGAATATGTTATTTGACTCCTGAAGTTAGATATACATTGAAAATATTGTGGAAAAGTGGAGAAATTGCTCAATTTCTCCTCTTTTCCACAATATTTTGTTACCTATTGTTAGAATTCCATGTAGAAAACAGGGACCATATTATTACTTCGAGATATGCGGTTATTCAAGATAAGGGAGTTCGAGATAACGAGTGTCGACTGTACTATAAGTTGAGCTGCCACGTGGGAAAACCTACCTTCTGACATTTAAACCTGTGCCTTCTTTGTCCGCTTGAAGAAACATTGTACCCGCGGCTATCCAAATTGCGCCCAGTGAAGATTCTGATCAGACTGCGCAAAGGCTCAGTCATATCTTAATCTTCGCTTGGCACACATGTCCGAAAGTACGTTTCCTGGCGTTACGGCTCATTTTCATTTCTTATTCTGCTTGGAAACGTATGTTGTGGTAACGAGGAAGCGCTTCTAATGAGTACCCACAACATTTTTTTTCTTATTTCCTCCACAATATATATATATATATATATATTGTGGAGGAAATAAGAAAAAAATATATGGATATTCCCTCGTATCTAGAGGTATGCTGTGACATCTTCTTGGCGTCAGTGTTTATCTAAGTGTAGACTTTGAATTATTGCAGTTAAACAATTGATAGAGCTTGTGCTCACTATCTATCTATCTGTCTATCTGTCTGTCTGTCTGTCTGTCTATCTATCTATCTATCTATCTATCTATCTATCTATCTATCTATCTATCTATCTATCTATCTATCTATCTATCTATCTGAATAGTTACCAGTTTAATAAATATTATCTATCTATCTATCTATATATCTATCTATCTGAATAGTTACCAGTTTAATAAATGTTATCTATCTATCTATCTATTTAGACACCAGCAATTCTGCTCCCCCGGGTTACATCCACCTGTAATTTGGGTCACTGCAATGAATTGCAATAATGTTTAGAATGTGTCCTAGTTCTTACCCCACAGTTATTATATATATGAAATTACGGTAACCGTCCTGACTGCAACTTTGTATTTCCATTTCCTCTGATGTCATGTTATACTTGACTTTGAGAGAATAAAAGTACTTTGACTTGAGTTGATAAGCCACTTTTTTTCATAACGAGCAGTCTCATCAGAATCCTCACTGTTTACCATTCAGTTATTGATTTTCGACTGAAACTTCTATTGGCAGTAATAGGTGTGTTCAAATTCAGAGTTGGAAGAGTTCATTTCAGAAACCTAAGGGTGAAAGGGTTGAAGCAGATTCTAAGTATCGCATCATTTAGATGGCTAGTCATTTAGACCCGCCAGTTTTCACAATGAAAGAGTCTCATGAAAACCTCCGGACATAAAACCTGGTCCTGCTGAACCCGGATGTGTCTTGCCTTTGCAAACGGTGTAGGTTCAGATATCAGTTGGCTTCTTCAGGATGTGAATTTGTATCATCAATCTTTGTCAAGCAAGCTGATTGGCTGATAATTAGAAATGGGCGATTCTAACGAGTACACGCAACCTAGCATTATTTTAAAGAAGATTGAAGAGACACCCCTAAATCATCACAAAAACATGCCTATATAATTTTGACCCCCTTAAACCCCACTGGGGTTTACGAGGGTATACATTATTTTTCTTATTTCTGCTCTAAAACATAGATTGTGGGTACACGTTAGAACCGCTTCGCCGAGGCGGTTCTAACGAGTACCCACAATCTATGTTTTGAGAAGATATCAGATTTTTTTTATCTGAAAATTTTCAGTTTTTTGAGGTAACAGTTTCAGTATATTTGAATAGGTGTGTTTTCGTAATGTTATCCACATTTGCCTCCTGAATTGACGCAATGATTATGCCTTAGTTATTCGAACTCCACGTGTCTCTAACAATCTTTCATGATCCTGAGGATGCTCGAGCCATTGAAGTTCGACTGCATACACAATGTATATGAAGGGAATATAGGGGTCTATATTATATGAATGATTTAATATTAGAACTAAGCAGTCATTCGGTTTTGTTTGTTGCTTCTATTAACCTTTTACACTGCAAACATTTGCCGTAGTGTTTTATTGTCAAATCATGTTCTTTGAATATTTTATTCTGTTAATAATCGTAGAAAATAAATATTTTAAGGACCATTTTGTATTTGTTTGATTGTTCTGAAGCAGAACTTAGGCTTACTGCTATAACGGTACGAAAAGATCTGCAACAAAACGCCCCGTCTATATTACCGAAAATTATAGGTCAAATTGGTCAATTCTAGCAATATCTCTAGTACAGCTTTTACGAGGGCACGGGATACGTAAAAAGAAAAGAAGATAGGCAGAACATCCCCACCCCCATTCTGTGTCTCACTGGGGGAGCCCCCGCCCCCACCCCCCTCTAATGCAAATTCCTAAAAATATCCTCTGCTTGTTAGACAACGCAGGCTGTAGATTTGGTGTGCTTTACTGGAGTACTGGTGTGTACATATTCATCCGCCGATATTGTACTCAATATGATAAAAATCTTATTCTTTTTGACGTTATCTTTGCTATTTATTCGCTATTTATAAACATTGGAGTGTATAAGGCTAATTTGTTAATAAAGCAGAATTCAGCGTTATCCTCGTTAACAGCGAACTATTTTGGGGCTCTTTTAGGTAGTTATTAGGTAGAGATTTTCAACTGGACGGATAATTGAAATGCGGTATAGTAAATCTGTCGGCAGTAAACCGCCCCGAAATTGCACCAACGCATGCGCCTTACGTCAATATTCAGTACTTGAAGTATTCAACTAGTGAAAGCATTTTGATTGGTAAAGCTTGAGGTATTCAAATACTAAAGGCGTTTTGGTTAGTTAGCTTGAAGTATTTAATTAGTAAAAGCATAAGATTTAGTAGAGCTTAAAGTATTCAACTAGTAAAAGCGTTTTGATATAGGTTGAGGTATTCAACTAACATAAGCAGTTTGATTTGTATACATGTAGCTTGAGATATTCAACTAGTATAATCATTTTTATTGGTATAACTTGACGTAATCAACTAGAAAATGGATATCGCTTGGTAAAGCTTATTCAACTAGTATCACTTCTAATGAGTAGCACAAATATATGTTTGTGGAGAAATAAGAACCATACACTGAGTCTCGATACCCGCTTTCTCAGAGCTGTGTAGGTCATGGCGTTTTCACAATACAATGTGGGAAATGGTGAGAGTTTGATTATTTAGCAAACCCACAACATATGTTTCTTGTGTAAAATAAGAAAACAAAAATGCCAATGGTTTTGGTCAAAATGGTTTATTTAAACCTATGCATACATTTTAAACAGGTATGTTAACCTAATTTTCACCATGTTGCCCGAAAAATGAAGATGTCTTATATTAATCAAAGCTGCGAGAGTGCTGATGGGTGCGGCTGCCTGAGCTCTTGAACTGATTGGGATTTACGTTGAAACTAAAAAAACAATACATAAAAAATACTCAAATATTGCAATCCGTTTTGGGTTTTACCTATTTAATGCAGATATCTGCCTTTCAAATACAGATATCTCATTTAATAAGTTTACCTATTTAATGCAGATATCTGTTTTTCAAGTACAGATATCTCATTTAATAAATGCTGATATCTGTAGTTTTTGTAATTACAGATATCTTAAATTGAAATAAAGATATCTGTAACTGAAATAGAAATATCTCTGACTGAATTGCAGATATTGGTATTAAAAATACAGTTATCTCTATTCCGATCATAATCTAGATATCTGCATTTCAATTAAAGATATCTATATTTCAAATACAGATATCTGCATTTCAATCAGAGATATCTCTAATTAAGCTGAATTCTGGATATTTGCATCTAAATACGGGTATATCCAATTATAATGTATATATCTGTATTTAAAAGGAGATATCTGAATTTCTTAATTAAATACATATACCTGTATTTCAGTTTAAAGTTTATGCATTTAAATTAGAGACATCTGCATTTATGATTGAAATAGAAATATCTCTATTCACTCTACTTATGGGAAACTGATATCTTCCTCGCCGCTTTTTACATGAGCACCGTTCACCGGTTATAAATACTAATGTGACGGACGGCGCAGTTCGCCTGTTAACAGACGACGCAAAAAATCCATTAAAGATGCTCAAGGTTTCACATCATTATCTCTCCTATCGTAAACTACATTTCCATTTTTGTTTGGTCACAAACAAGCATACATAAACCTTATTCGCAAAGGCCACCATCTTTGTTGTGCCAAAAGACAGCTTGAGAATAGCCCTCCCCCCTCTCTGTTTTTTTCTTTGGTTTGAGAATAGCCCCCCTCCCCCCACCCCCACCCCCACCTCACCTCACTCTCTCTCTCTGCCCTTTTTCTGTGGTTAGTAGGACCGCGGCTAGGGTAACTCTTTTTTCAAAGATTACTATAGAGTGCGGGACAGACTGATAATGACATTTTTCATTGCATGAGGCTAAGCCGTGGCTAAACAATGAAAATATGCAAATGGTCGTAGTTTTTCAGCCAATTTGGGGTATTTTGATAAATTTTGTATACACATTATTGACAAAATCTAGCCAAATGAATTGCCAATGCCATTTTACATTGACCGAAGCAAAGGCGACATCGAAATTCTATTCTGTAGTCAATTATTAAAAATAGCCGTAGCTCTTTAACCGTTAGGAATATTTTGATCAACTTTCGCACAGAGATAGATACTAACAAACTCTAGCTAATGGGCTTGCTCAAGTGGCACATAAGAAGAGGGCTACCAAGTCTCTCAATAACCAAAGAGACCTGCTGGTTAGTGTGAATACTTTCTGAAGCCTGTTCATTTGCTTTTGAGGTAACAGTAAAATGCTGTGAAAGTAGCTATCTGCAATGATTTGTTTTCAGAAGAAACATTAATCTGTCATTCATTTCTATTGTATACTTTTGGGCCCCTATCAGTTAGCAAACAGGCACTAAAAGGTACCTTTTGCCCATTTTCAATATATGTCATGCTTTGATCAGCCTGTTTATGCAGATTGATACATGTAATTCAGTTTGATGAATTTTATATCTCTGCTTGGAGATAGTAATATCGCCTTGAATGAATTACAATTATTTTGATGGTCAGAGTTTGGTCAAACATGGCAGAAAAGTCCCTTTTCACGCAAACCAACCCCTTTTCACTAGCATCACCTTTGTGCATCTGGCAATAATCATGAGCATAACAGAATGACATTAATTGTTTATTTAAGATTAAAATGCTGCTTACTGGCAGACAAAATTATAACCAATCAGAACAGCGACATCACTAACCATCTGAGACTTTACTTCATAGCCCTCTTCTTATATGCCACTTGGCTAGCCATATTACTTTTTTTCATTGCCTACTCTATAAAAAAGATCCCGTAGATTTTACGATAAATACTGGTAACTAGCTGCCAGTACATGCACCGTAATTTTTTTAGGCGTGTGTAAATTATTTACTGTAATAATTACGCATGGTAGGGCAGTGTAGGGCAAGGTAGTTAACGTATAGGACATAGAAGAGATGTGAGCTGACGCGCCGTATCTTAAGCTTACACACCCTTACCCCAATCCTACGAGGTAATTCCCGCAAAAGTTCTACGGGCCCCCGTAAAAAAAATTACGGTAAAGGCGCTGGCAACCAATTGCCAGTATTTACCGTAAAATCTACGGGAATTTTTACAGTGTAAGGCTGTGCCGAGATCCAAAACATTTGAAAATATACCAGGTCTTGCACTTCTATTAAAGGTTGATTAAAACATAAAGCTCGTCATTACAGTGGTCATCATCACGAAAACACGCCTATATAATTTTGACCCCCGTAAACCCACTTTTATATAGTAAAACTGGGGTTTCCACGGGTATACATTATTTTTCTTATTTCTGCTCAAAAAAAAAAAAGATTGTGGGTACTCGTTAGAACCGCCTCGGCGAGGCGGTTCTAACGAGTACCTATAATCTATGTTTTGAACAGAAATATGAAAAATATCAGAATTTTTAACTGAAAATTTTCATTTTTTTTTGGTGGTAAAATTTTTAATTTATTTGAATAGGCGTGTTTTTGTGATGTTCTCACACTCCCTATTTTGGTTGAAAACGAATGCAAAATAACAGATAAAATTACCAGGAAATGCCACACTCACAAAACACAGCCTTCCTGTGGCACAGAAAGAGCAACAAATGAGGAACAAACAACAAGACAGGTATATAGTAAAACCTGTGTAAGACAGCCACCTTTGAAATTGACCTTAGTGGTTGATGTGGAAAGGTGGTTGTCTTATAAAGGTACATGTCATGTAGTTTTGCTAGCAAAATTACATGACATGTACCTTTCTAAGACAGACAACTTTTTCCATATCAACCACTATTTAAAGTCAGTCTCAAAGGTGGCTCAGATTTTACTATAATTCATCACTTCTTTATCAGTTTCTGGCGAATGAAAGCGCACAATACTTGTTAACCGCTTAGAGGACTAAGCCTGCTCAGTTAAAGTATCATTACGAAAACACGCCTATTCAAATATATAGAAAATTTTATCTCCAAAAACTGAAAATTTTCAGATAAAAAACTCAGATATTTTTCATATTTCTGCACAAAACATAGATTGTGGCGAGGTGGTTCTAACGAGTACCCACAATTTGTGTTTTGAGCAGAAATAAGAGAAATAATGTCTACCCCTGTAAACCCCAGTTTTACTATATAAAAGTGGGGTTTAAGGGGGTCAAAATTATATAGGTATGTTTTCGTGATGTGGTTAGGTAATATGATCGCGCTCGATATGACCCCACTGGGTTAAATGGGTCGTAAAACCTCAACACAAACAAACATGATCACTTCTACAGCCTTGTTGCGACAGCCGGCTTCTATGGCGATGCGCGTAGAGTGACTGACTCTCTGGCGAAGTTAAGCAACTTTCATTGCGGTTAGTACCTGGATGGCAGACCATCTTGCTTGACTTCGTGGAAGACTCGGCAGACGTTAAGCTCTATACGAGATATTTCGAGCTATACCAATGAAATTGCCATAAGTGATTACTTCCAGCTATACCATCCCAATATAAGCTACACCATCCCTCACTATAATACAATTCTCAGTGCATGTCATCTTAATCAGCAACACACATTCACAGCAAGCACACATATGCAAGTCATACAAAAGCCTGTGGCGATGGGCGAGCGGCGAAGCAGCAGGTAAGGAAACACTGGAAGCTGTAGTTGCGGACCTGCACACAGGCGGCTTTGTTCTGTATGGTCGCTTTCCTTAAGAATGAAGCAGTATTGGGAATTCGGCAGCCGAACTGAGCGACTGAGCAGACCTTTTTAGGATCGCACTGCTCACCCCCGTAGCATGGGGAAGGGGCTAGAAAAGGTGCCCTAAACAATTGCCTGCTTCAAAACTCCTGGCTGCTGGTTAACCGCGATCAGCGGGAATCCCACTTAGCGGCCGAACAAGAAAAAGAAGATGAAGATGATACTTTTAACCATTGGTGCCTGGAATGTGCGCACCCTAATAGACAGTTCTGGTTCTGACAGACCTGAGCGAAGAACAACTCTAGTTGGTAGAGAACCTGACCGATACAAAGTCGAGATTGCAGCTCTGAGTGAGACTCGCCTTGCAGAGGAAGGGCTTTTAAAAGACGTTGGTGCTGGCTACACTTTCTTATGGAGTGGACGCAAGAAAGAAGAGCGGCGTGAAGCAGGAGTAGGATTCGCCATCAAGTCACACCTAGTCAGCAAGCTCTCAGGACTTTCAATAGGCACAAATGACCGCTAATGACGCTGAGACTTCTCTTATCTTGCAAGAGGCATGCAACAATGGTAAGTGCCTATGCACCCACAATGACCAGCCCAGATGAGGGTAAAGACAAGTTCTATGATGATCTGGATTCTGTGATTTCTGAAGCACCCCGGACAGACAAACTCATCCTCCTCGGGGACTTCAATGCCAGAGTGGGCACAGACCACCAAACCTGGGAAGGAGTGATTGGATCTGAAGGTGTAGGGAAGTGCAACAGCAATGGATTCCTCCTTTTAAGGAAGTGTGCAAGCATTAATTACTGATCACTAACACAGTCGTCCGTCTACCAACTCGCAGAAAGACATCATGGATGCACCCTCACTCCAAACATTTGCATCTCATTGACTATGTCATAGTGCGAAGGAAGAACAGACAGGATGTCAGAGTGACAAAGACTGTGTGGTGCAGACTGTTGGACAGATCACAGGCTTGTTGTCAGCACTCAACCTGCGCATTCAGCCTGTACGACGACCACAAGGCAAGAAGGTTCCAAAGAAATTAGATGTCTCCAAGCTGAAACAAGACAGCAAGAGGCAAGCATTCGTCAACGATCTCTGCAGCCGTTTAGATGCACTGGAACACAGTTCAGAAGATATGGATGAGAGCTGGACAGTCTTCAGAGACACCGTTCACTCCTCAGCAATGGATTCCCTAGGACCAGTATCTCGCAAACACCAAGATTGGTTGGATGAGAATGACAAAGAAATCCAGGGACTCCTTGAAATGAAATACCAAAAACACAAGGCTTACCTCAGAAATACCAGCTCAGTAGCTAGTAAGACTGCCTATTCAAACATATGCAAGACAGTACAGACTAGGCTCAGAGACATGCAAGATTCCTGGCTGACCAAAAAGGCTGATGAAATCCAGTCCTTTGCAGAAAGAAAGGATATGAAGAAGTTCTTTGATGCACTCAAGACAATATATGGTCCCCAGAGCCCAGGAACCACACCACTCCTTAGTGCAGAAGGAACTAGTCTTCTGACTGACAAAGAAGCTATCTTGAGAAGATGAGCTGAACACTTTGATGGTGTCCTTAATCGGCCATCATCTATCAATGATGAAGCTATCAACAGACTTCCACAGGTTGAATGTAATCCGCTGCTTGATGAGCTCCCAACAGTCTCTGAAACAGTGAAAGCAATAAAACTCCTGTCATCTGACAAGGCTTCAGAATTAATTGTAATACCTGCAGAGATCTACAAAGTAGGAGGTTCTCGAGTTGCAGAGAAACTCACAGTTATTTCACATTATGTGGAGAAAAGAAGCCATCCCTCAAGAATTCAAGGAAGCAACAATTATCCACCTATAAAAGAAAAGGGAATGCTCAAGTGTGAGACAATCATCGAGGCATCTCTTTATTGTCAATTGCTGGGAAGATCCTTACTAGTTTCCTACTGAATCGATTGAATGAACACCTTAAATAATCAGGGCTTCTACCAGAAAGCCAGTGTGGATTCAGGAAAGACAAAGGAACAATAGACGTGATCTTTACAGCACGGCAGCTTCAAGAAAAATGCCAGGAACAGAATATGGACCTTTACATGACCTTTGTCGAACTTACCAAAGCATTTGACACAGTCAGTCGTGAGGGGCTTTGGAAACTTATGGCAAAGTTTGGCTGTCCTGCCAAATTCATAGCAATGGTACGGCAGTTCCATGATGGTATGCTTGCAAGGGTCCAAAAATGATGGCAAGTTTTCTGATCCATTCCCTGTGGCAAATGGAGTTAAGCAAGGCTGTGTACTAGCTTCAACACTGTTCAGCATGATGTTTTCTGCCATGCTTTCAGACGCTTTTCAGGATGGTGACAATGGTATACCTATTAGGCATCGCTTTGATGGGAAACTTTTCATCCTAAGAACGTTGCAAGCTAAGTCCAAGGTGCAGACAGAGGTGCTAGATGAGTTCCTCTTTGCTGCTTTGCTGATGACATGGCAAAGGGTGCTACTACAGAAGAGAAAATGCAAAAAGGTGTGGATCAAGTACCTGATTCATGTGACAGCTATGATCTCACAATCAGCATCAGAACGGCTGAGGTAGTATATAAGCCAGCACCTGGAAAGCCTTAAAAGGAGCCTACCATCACAGTGAAAGGTCAACGACTGCAAGAAGTAGACAAGTTCACCTACCTTGGAAGCACATTGTCTAGAGTTGTGCACATTGATGATGAAGTCAATGCCAGGATTGCCAAAGCTAGTGCAGCATTTGGCCGGCTACGTGGAGGTATTTGGGACCGAAGTGGAATCAGACTTGACATAAAGCTGAAAGTATACAGGTCGGTGGTGCTGCCAACACTATTATACGCATGCGAAACTTGGACAGTTTACCAACGGCATGCCAAAAAACTGAACCACTTCCATACAAGCTGTCTAAGAAAACTTCTAAAGATCAAGTGGCAAGACAGGATTCCAGGCACAGAAGTCCTGAAAAGGGCAGGGATGCAGAGTGTACATACTCTTCTGAGATTGGCATAGTTAAGATGCACAGGTCATGTTACCAGAACGCCTGATGAACGTTTGCCAAAGAAAATCCTCTGTGGAGAACTACAAGTTGGAAAACGCTCCCATAGTGGTCAGAAGAAGCGATATAAGGACACCCTCAAAGCCTCCCTTAAAGACTTCAACATACAAACAGAGTGGTGGGAACAGATTGCACGGGATCGAACAAAGTGGCGAGGCCTCATAAGAAGGGGAGCTGGTGAAAATACGAAGCAAAAAGAATCAGCGAAGCCGAGCTGAAACGTGTACAGCGGAAAGCCAGAGCTAAGGCATCACAAACAGCTTTCTTCCTCAGACCTCTTCCTCAGACCTCTCTTGTTCTATCTGCAACATCTGTCTCATCAGCCACACAAAAAATAACACATCACACAGTTGATCAGGATTGGTCATTGTCAGTAATGACAGACGAACGATACCATCCCAAATGCCTTTGCTAGTTGAATACTTCAAGCTATACCAACCAAAATGCCATTACTAGTTGAATTCTTAAAGCTATACCAACACCTATGTCCTTAATAGTTGAATACTTCAATCCATACCAGAAAATGCCTTTACTAATTAAATTATTAAAGATTTACCAACACATATGTGTTTTATTATGTGAATACTCCAAGCTATACCAACCAAGTGCCTTTATTAGTTGAATACTTCAAGTTGTACTAACCCAAATGTCTTTTCGGTTTGGATATTTCAAGCTATACGAACCCATATACCCTTACTAGTTGAACTGTTTCAGCTCTACCAACTAAAATGACTTTACTGGCCGACTTCGACTCGTACTAAAGTAGGTACTATGGTAGCTACCAATGACATGCGCACTAGCATTATCAGAGGAGCACCTGTTGTTGCTACTTTAGTAGACTGTCATGACAACATAACGCTAAATAGGTCAAAGGACCTTCGTTGAAACAAAATTATCATATATTGATATTGACAAAAGCCTTTTGCAGCTTTTTGTCAGTTATATAGTTATATAGTTACCATGAAAACGACATTTCAGGCTTAGAACTAGACCTGCACTGAAAAAAGTAACATTGACTAAAACCCAGTATTTAAACCAATTTCTATTTATACATTATATTATCACCAAAACATAAAAAGAATCATGTTTCTCATTACTAAACACTTTGAAGAGACATCTGTGACTTGTACATTCGCAGGACTTGCGTTTCAGCTACAACCGCCATCTTGAATACTCTTCAGTACCTTAGAAACTCTACCCCAGAGGTGGGTTGAACTAAGGTAGACCGATGACGTCACTTTGGTAGCTACCATAGGTGCTCGGCTGTAATTTTGGTTACAAAGGTAGCTACCATAGTTCCAGCCGAAGTCGCTCACTATCAGTCTGTGTACTAAAATACATGTATGAATATATTTTTAACGGTTTAATAGTCATCACCTTTTTCGCTACTAGACCACGGACGGACATGAAGTCACATGTTTGTCGTTACAGGGCACACCCTGACGGTCAGTCGGTCAACTTTTTTGCATGCGCTACTGTAAAAAAAAACAAAACAAACAAACAAAAAAAAAAAAAATGTAGATTTACGGTAAAATACTGGCAACTAGCTGCAAGCGCATTTACCGTAAATTAAAGCGCTTGTAGATTACTTTCAGAAATAATCACGCGTCACGTTGTTACACGTTGTACTTATTAACCCTTTCATGACTGAATAAAGTCTCCCATACAATACATTTGAAGAGTCGAATTTCAATTTTAGGTATGTCAGGCTACATGATATATATATTTCTGCTCAAAACATAGATTGTGGGTACTCGTTAGAACCGCCTCTGCCAGTGCACACAATCTATGTTTTTTGAGTAAAAATAAGAAAAAATAATGTCTACCCCTGTTACTATATTACATAAGTATGTTTTCGTGATGTAAATGCAGATACATATTTATGCATTTTACCTCTTGAATTGACAAGACAACTATGTCAAAACCCCTTTCGCATTTGTAGCTAGTATGGACTTGCATTAGATACTCTCAAAATTGTTTGTATCCACAGCTAATAGCCCAAGGGTTTGATTTGTCAGACAGTTGTCGTTTCTCCCCAGAACTGTACATGTACATTCAAAACACTTTGCAATGCCTGGCCCTAAAACAGTTTGAAAATTTCAGTAGATATACGAAAACACCATTAGTGAACCAGCTTTATTGAGGCATTAGATGGACAGGGGGAGGAGAGCGCGAGGATGGGTGAGTCTTTCTCCATTATACAGAACAAAATACATGATAAATATTATTTCCTGTTGGTGTTGATTTACTGTACAAAACAATTATACAGACACATATAAGAGGGATCAATACAGATACTTCTGATATTCATTATTCTATCTATGCATAAATCAGAAATTACTCGTAAAGTTAAAAACTGAAGAAACTTACCCAAAATATATCATAAAATTAACATTTTATGTGTTCCTGACACACAGATACCAGTACAAGTACTTGAAAAAAAAAAAATCATTTGAGCACTAATAACAGCTTGATTATTTTTCTGAAGACATTATTACAACAAATTATTTGTAAATGCATAATTTTTTTATTAACAAATGTTGTGTGATGGCAGTATAATCTGGTTACTCTTGAGTAACAAAGAAAGTATCCTAGTTACCATGCAGGCGTTTTTATTTATTTATTTTCTGTCTGCATTATCATTCCTATAAATCTCTGCAGTGGGTGTTTTTTAACCGTCTTATCCCTGCTCAAACTCTTTTGAGTTTGTATCAGTTCAAGATATATTGCAGGCACGGTAGCTCCATTGTAAGCACACTGACCCCTAGAGCTAAAGGTACCGGAGTCGATTCCAGGCATAGGCAAAGAAGTTTTGGTGTATGAATGTGCTTTGCTTTGTGTTATTTGCAGTAATGACATGAAGCAGTGTGTCTTCCTTCGGATTGGGACGTTAACTGAAGACCCCCTGTGCAGGTTAAAGAACACTGAGGTAATTCAAAATGATTACTTGTAGGCCTACATTCTGCAATCCGGAGCTTGTCAAAAAAGCCGAGGGCGAAGGCAGTATTCAAAGATAGATAGGAGACACTTTGTAAACAGACATTTTTTTTTCTTTTCTACTTTTCCATTACTGAAACAGGAATTTTCTGAATGGCGATGTCCCCCGGCGTACCTCATATGGGGTATACATATCTCAACTTATAAGATTCGCCAGAGCTTCTTCAAATCTTAATGACTTTAACTACCGTAATAAAGCCCTTACTGCCAAACTTCTCAGGCAGGGTTTTCGTTATTTTAAACTTCGTAAGGCGTTTTCGAAATTTTATCGCAGACACAGTGCCTTGTTAAAAAAATTGGCGTCAGTCTGAAAACACTTCTGCAACAAGGTATATCGGAACCCGAATTTTACGGTGACTTAGTGTACAGATTTAGAAAAATTATAGGTAAATCTAACTTTTCGAAGCAATTCAGAAAACTTATTAACCGTTATAAAAGAAATGGCTATAGCCTGGATATTATGCGGCAGACTGCATGCCTAGTTGTCAACCCAATCATTGTTGATGGCTATGCTTCACTCTTTAATTGCACGACGGCGGTTCGGGCCTCAGACTCAATGACGGCCTCTTCGTAAAACTTTAACCAGTGGGTTGGGGCTTGATGATATGTCTTTGGCTTGGCCCGCCGTGGTTCAACTATTGGTTTTCATTTACTCTGGCATACAGTAGAATTAACCATGAGTACTCGTCTTTGTTTATTGTAGTGATTAATTTGATTTTTATGTTTTCGCTTTGATGCATTGACTGAGTTGGGAGCCTTTAAGCGAACCGAATTTTTATGTATTTGTGTATTAAGAGTAGCATCGGGACCCAGGGTGAAGTTAGCTAGCTGTAAAAGTGCTTTAAACCCCCCGGTGGTTTGCTCTACCGACCGTTCTAAGGCGGTGGTCCCGGTGTTAGTCTTACTCCTTGTTGCTTTGTGGTTTATTCTACGAGGCGATTTGTTGTATGTCTTTCCGTGTGTCATTTTGTTCTTGTGTTTTTCAGTCCTTTTAATATTGCGATTACCTCGCTTGGGGAAGAGAGAGCTAATCTTAGTGCTTTTCGTGCGTTTGTTCGATTTGTGCTTGTTTGTATTTGTCGGTGTCCTCTTCCTCTTGGGGTCTGGGGGGCGAGGGGGCTTCGGTTTGTGATTGTGACACTCCCTGGGCTTTTCTCTTGCATTTTTTTTATGGTTGTTAAAATAAAAAAAATCGGATGAAGATTTTCTTTATTGTTTTTTATATCTGTTCAAAACTCACCGAGGCTACCGAAGCGGTTCTTACAAGTATTCTTTGTTTTTGTTTTGCTGAGGTTTTACGCGACCCTAACCACACCTTTCAGGGAAAGCTTCCTAGCCGTTCACCAGTACTAAGTGCCCGTTTTCTGTCAGCCACCGGCAGCTGCCGTACTTGATCTTACAAGTACAGACTAATACATGTACTGCATCGTACCACGTTTAAGTCTTATCAGTTTAATACTTACCTTGTGAATAGATACAATTCCTGATTGGTTTCAATAGACATAATAAATCCTTTTCAGTTTTATGATCCTTATAGATAGCAAGCCTACCTAGGCTAAGCCCCGTCTACTTTTCCTGAGCTGGTTACCAGTTCAAATCGACCTTGGAACCAGACCACATTGAAAATCCGTCTTTAAATCTCAGCTTCAACAGAAAAATGATTTAGAGGCCCAAACATTGTTATCATCCGATCATGATAAGCGACTGAAGTGAAAATTGAATTTGCAAACTTTTGCATTCATTGCAAACTTTTAAAAAATAGCATGTATAGATATTTTCAGTGGTAAGATGAGTAATATCCACCAGTTCATTAGCGAACATTTGTTTTATCGGGAGTCTTTACCGTCTGCTATTGAAACTACATCGTTGGATTTCGGGTATTTTCCAGATTCGAATATGATGAGAGAGAAGCCAAACTCTGCGCTCGATAGAAGATTTTTAAAGTTAAACTTGTTCAAAGCATTAATATTCGGCCATCGTTTTTAGACATGTGTGAAACAAAACTAACCAAACAGCAGTCGCCATTCCTCGGGCAGAGTAGATATACACACTATCGGAACGCACGGTAGATTTTCTTATGCCGCGAGCTGTACCCACGGGCACTTTTCTTACGACGCGAGTTTCGCGGACGGTGAGACGGACTCTGAAGGTCGGACACACATAAATTTGGGACACTGAAAGTAGACAGAAAGTTGGCGGAAACTTTTATGTTGGTCATAAAATTGGCCCCGTATGGAACACATCAGGGAAACATCTTCGTGCAAATTGTACCTCACCAATCCTGTACTTATATAGCAATAAGCATGTGAGTGAGCTTCAATGGTCTTAACTATGGCTAAGTAGATTGATATAAGGAGCGACTCCATTAAACAATAATACCATTAAATTTTATAATTATATATGAGAAATAAAAATACAGTCAGAAAACAGTTATTTAATACGTATTTACAAAGATTACCGGGAGTGCATGGATACGTTTCCGTAATTAGTATGCGCCGTGAAAAGTGTCCGACAGATAAGCATTTTTCTGCTAAGGCAAGAAATTGTTTTAACAAAATGGCTATTCATATACTGCAAAGAAAAAAAAAAAAAAAAAAAAGAATCCATCTCTTGTTTTTATCCCTGTTCCATGCTTATTTAGTCCAGACTCTCTCTCTCTCTCTCTCTCTCTCTCTCTCTCTCTCTCTCTCTCTCTGAGTGGTATAATTTAAAGAGTTGTTTGTTCCGATAACTCGAAATAGTTTCTAATGGCGTGTTCAACAATCATTCGCCGCTTTGACAGTTTCCTATTAAATCGGCGACATGCAGCTCTCTCGTACAATGGTCTCCGTAATATTTGAGCCGCTGAAAATGGTGTGATAAGAGGGTACCTTGAAGGGTATATTTTATCAGCCAATAAATAGTTATTTCGGGGGGGGGGGGGGGGGGGGGGTGGATCAAGTTGTTCATTAGGTCCTATGGAAGGAAGTTGCCTGAAAGTTGTTGCGTCGTCGCTGTGACCTTTAAAACCACTCTTAATGTACCGCAGGACGCCATTATTGTCCACAATGATTTAAGTATGGATACAATGAAAATGTCTGTGTCCAGAATAATACAAAGTTTCCCTTTCTGTCTTAGGCTTATAAATTCGATGGGAAGTAGCATCGATCATGCCAACAACTAACGGCATATCACGCCACTTGCCACCCAATCTGGTCCACTCTGCCACTGTTGGCCACCTAACGGAATCCTGCATACAACTCATGCAGTGGCTGTATCATGCTGTTTATAATATTGGACACTGTAGTACGCGGAACATCAAAAATTAACGAAAGTGTTGCATAAGAAAGGTATGTTCGGAGCCACATTAAGACCATCATCAACTTGTTTTCAATAGAGATTCCTCTGTCTCTGAAACTATACTGCCTTTGTAACGATCTTAGCATGTCATTGAATGAATCCATAGTTTCTGAAGTAACCAGGAAAAACTCATGCGGATGAGCTACATATTCCGCGAATAGATTACGGCCACGCCAGACATCTTGTCGATTGCCAATTAGCCGCCGTCTGATTTCAAGTAATGGCTCCGGTGGACGCATTGCCAGCAAAACACACAAACACAATAGAGCGTGTTCACTGTCATGTGGACATGGTGGAGGTTTAGCCATCAGCATAAAATGCAAAATAGCTGCTTCTCTTTGAACCCTAGTTGTAATTTGAAGGGGCATCCTGAAAAATCAAAATTCATCGTAAACAATGATAGAAATCTATTATACGACTTTTTTGCTACATTTCACATCTGTGTATCCAATTGCGAATGTTACTTTTTAATGGCTCCATCTCGACGTCTGTATACCGTAAAATGTATTATTCATTTTATGAAGCATTATGTACCCTCACACTCACCAAACCAATACGCCTGTTGTCAGAAACGTCTAGAGACTGAAACGTCATTTTCCGGAACGTATCGGTTCCGAAAAGTCATGAGGCCAAAATGTCCGGGGACAGAAATTTCTCGGGGCCGAAATGTGCGGGACCGAAACGTCCTGGGCCAAACATTTCGGGAGCGAAACGTCTCAGTGCTTTAACGTCCGTGGGCCAAAAAATGGCCAGGGGCAAGAACGTCTCGTGACCGAGACGTGCCGAAACGTCTAAAACTCCGCTTACAATGTTACAAGGGAAAGAATTCACAACATGAAATTAGGTCACCTATCATTTAGACAAAGATGTTAAACTCGATGATAAACCGAGCCAACAGCTCGTTCCAATATAGATGGTGACTCAGAAATGTAAACGTAACTAAATAGAAACACGCTGATTGGAAAAAAATAACAGAGTCACCGACAAAACAAACACCACAGAGAAATGCGCGCGCGCATGTGCGTATGTGTGTGTGGGGGGAATGGCGGGGGGGGGGGGGGGTGGGGTGCTTATTTCATTTTCTACATTATGGATTTACGAGTTTGGATTAATGCTTCGCTACTACGACCTTCATTACTTTCTACCATAGATCAGTCATCTCACGACAGTGTCCGGTTTTGACTGAGAGCAAAATGCTCATTTTATTAATGGCTTCACCGACATATCATGCCCTACACTGTCGATATACTAGTTTACCCAGTTACATAATAAGACCGGGCCGGCCATTTCTGGCTCTACCCCATTAATCCGAGTGCCAAGCGAGGAGTTTATGAGATGATTTTGTTATCTCGCGACGCAGGATCGAACCTACAACCTTCTGATCCTCCGAACTGGTCCTCTAGACTAATGAAATTCCTATGACGGTACCAAACAGGAATGAACCAAACATTTTGAACTAATTAATTGAAGAACACTTTACGGGGCACCAACCCTAATCCTCACTTACGTTGTGGTTCCCACTTAAAGGTTTTGTAAACAATGAATGACCCACATGTAGTAAAAGATTTCCAAAAACTTTCTAATCAGTCCTCGTATTTATCAAGTTAGAATCACTCGTGCGGTGAACAGTGTATGCATATATGTAAATTCAAATACAGTCTCAAGGCTATCGAAATGGAAGGCGGAAAAAATACAGGTAAGTTAATAAATTTAGAATCTTTAACATCGTTATATTTACGTTTCTAGCAAAATAACGCTATGATGAACTTACGTGATTTTCCGGAAATTATTTAAATAGACATAGACTGTACTGAGCGTTAAGCTCTTGACTGACTTTGTATGTGTAGTGAACTGGTTTTACCCACTGTGAGGCACGAACACCTTGTCGCCCTCACCAACTCAGGGTCACCCATCCAGCCACTAACCAAGCTCAACGTTGCTTAACCTCAGCAACATTCAATAGACTATACGCGTCGCCGTAAAAGCTAGCTCATACGGCAGGGCCGTATATATCTCTTATATACTGTGGCACGTGCTGCCACCACGTATACGAGGCAAGTTTGATATTAAATGTACTTGTTTTGTTTTATGCTTTTCGTTTTTATGACTGTTGATGTAACATTATAAAGTGGGTGCGTGTGATCGTGCGTAAAAGCATTCTTGTGTGTGTGTGTGTGTGTGTGTATATATGTATGTATGTATGTATGGGTGTGTGTGTGTGTGTATGTATGTATGTATGTATGTATGTATACATGTGTGTGTGTGTGTGTATGTATGTACTCGAGTGCGTGCGTGCATGCATGCATGCAGGCAGGCAGGCAGGCAGGCAGGCATACATACATACATACATACATACATACATACATACATACATACATACATACATACATAGAGTTATTGCCGCATATAAACGAGGTGCAAGATGTATATTCAAAAATTTTACATTCCGGAGATAATTCTTTACGTGTATGTATGTGTGTGCGTGTGTGTGCGTGCGTGCGCGCGTGCGAGCATGCGTGTGTGTATATGTATGTATGTATGTGTATGTGGGGGATGGATGTGTGTGTGGGGGTGTGTGCACGTGTGTATGTGTATGTGTGCATGCTTGCGTGCGTTAATGTTTCTTATTGAATTGTTGGATTTGACAGGACTGATCTCTGAAAGCAAATTTATTTTGGCTTTATTTATATGACTCTTATTCATCTGCACACTATCAGAACGTACAGTAATTTGTCTTTATGTCGCGCACTGTATTGTGAAGAAATGCCATGTCATGATCAAAAAGCTCACTAAATAACGTCACAGTGTACATTACATTGCTCGCGACATGGCTTTCTTCACAAAAAAGTGCACGACATAAAGACAAAATTACTGTACGTTCCGATAGTGTGTATGACTCCACGTTATAAGGGAGCCCGGCTAGCGCACTTGGTAGGGCACAATAATCCAGCCTAACGGCATTGGGAACTTCACAGGGTCCGGTGTAACAGTTAATCTTGTCCCCACGTGAAACCTTGTCCCCGACCCAGTAAAATTCCTTTTTCACATGCTTGTCCCCCCTCCCGCTTTCTATTATTACCAACATCCAAAATACTTAGTATGGTTAAAATCAGTTTTTCTGGGTGGGGGCCAATATACCAAGGGGCATCTTGTCCCCGGGATACAAGATGCTCAGGGTCGGGGACAAGAGATCGCGGGACAGATTACCTAGGGAACAAGATAAACTGGGACACCGGCACCATTTTTTCATGGTGATTGATCATGAGATATTCTCTACGGTCATGAATTTCCTTCCTCTGATATACTGACCATCTCGACATGACTTTGATTGTTGTCTGGAATGTAAAGCATCTACTTAACCAATATTTATCCTTTTGCAGACAGGCGAAAGTCGAGAGTAAATTTCTCAAAAGAAGAAATTCTCCTTTGATTGAGGAGTTTTCAAGCAAACCCATAAAACTGGGATGACATCATAGCCTTAACGAAAGAAAATCTGCATCATCTGGGAGATCGGGCTCAGGATGTATATTGATGCCCCACCCGAACATCTTAAGGAGCGGTGCCAGCTTAAACTCGGGAGGCTGCTGTCATCCTCCGATGGCAGCGGCATGTCCGATGATGTACGGTATGTATGATAAAAATGTGATAAAGTCTCATCAAGGCAAGATGCTTTATGCTGAAAGATTTTAAACACTGAAAAGGATAAGAGTTTACACCCTGTTTTCGCTCATTAGATAATTAATCGCGTCAGTTTGAAATAAAACCAAGTTTAATTAAAATCCTAAAAGTTTTACTTTCATAGGAGGCCACAGAACGATGCACATGAATACCAAGGTTCAAATGAGATTTCTAGTGTAGCAAGATACATCATTAAACTTGCACAATTCGAGTTACTTATGGTTGTGTGGGTTGTAAGCCGAAAACATTCAATGATGAGGTACAAATCCAATTCATCCTTATTTTTTTCTAACCAATGTTGTTCTTTTTCTCCTATTTCAGATTAGAGCTACAGAGAGTGAGAGTCGTAGAAGCGGAGGTGTCTCAAGTGCCACAATCACAAACAAGGTCACAGTCCACGGCAAAGATTTCGTCAGAGAAATTGGAGCAGACAGAGGGCGAGCGTGATTCTCAGATAGATAGTGGGGCCGGGTTCTTTGTGTCTGAAACAGCTCCTGACTTCATGTGACCCTAAGAGTGACCTCAAAACATATGTAGGTCAGTTCGACCTATATTTCATGGTCCATTGATTATGTCATATCTCGATGACTACTTGATAGAGAAATGTCATACCTTGGATATTAGTTCCATGTGACACGGAGAATGACCTCAAAATATATATAGGTCAATGTGACCTATATTTCATGGACCAGTGATTATGCCTTATATTTTGAAGACTATTTGATAGAGAAATATCATACCTTAGAATATTAGTTCCATGTGACACAATGAGTGACCTCAAACTAGATATAGAACAATGTGACCTATATTTCACCTATATTTCATGGTCCAGTGATGATGCCTTATAACTCGAAGACTATTTGATAGAGAAATGTCATACCTTGGATATTAGTTTCATGTGACACGAAGAGTGACCTCAAAATATATGTAGGTCAATTTGACCTTTATTAAATGGTCAAGTTATTATGCCTTATATCTCAAGGACTATTTGATAAAGAAACGTCATACTTTGGATATTAGTCCCATGTGACACAAAGGACTGACCGCATAATATATGAAGGTCAATGTGATCCATATTTTATGGTGCAGTGATTATGCTGTATATCTCGATGACTATTTTATAAGAGAAATGTCATACCTTGGATATTGGTTTCATGTGACATTAAGATTGATGTCCAAATATATGTAGGTCAAATTTATTAGACGTATATTTCATGGTCCAGTGATTATGCCTTATATCTCCAAAATGACCTAAATTGTGTTGACGGGGACGTAAAGCCTCATCAAAACAAACAAAACAACATCTTATTCTTGTTTTCCTTTAGCATCAAGATCGACATTTTGCTTCAAAAGCATTTGCATGCCTCTTTTGAGAATTTCTGAATACTTTCATACCCCTTCCGTCCCATTTTAGGACTACATAAACACACACAAATGCACATCTACGCCAGAGTCACATGCTCTGAAATGGTTTTAAGTTTCCCATAGTGCCAGTTTATGCATCCATCTTCTGTCTATATCGCAAAGAGACTAAGCAGTGTCACGATCCTCGTAATGAAATGTGACTTCTCAAGGGATTTTAAAGAGTGCGTTTACCTTTTTTTAATTATTTAACAACACACAGTCATTTTAAGAAAACCTTTTTTTTTTTATATAAGTTGATGTTTAAATGTGTATGACAATGGTGGCGGTTCATACGTTTGATTGGTTTATTTTATTTTCTAAAAACGAGAGTTACAGTGATGATTAAAATTTATGTAACAATCCAACTCGAAGAAAAGCGCGAATGCATCTCAAAATACCGAGATTACGAACACCAAGAAAAGGAAAAGGGTCGACACCAGGGAAGAGATACTGGATAATCTAACGTCAACATCTGATGAAGAAG
The DNA here is from genome assembly GCA_964016985.1 of Anodontia alba. Taxonomy (NCBI): domain Eukaryota; kingdom Metazoa; phylum Mollusca; class Bivalvia; order Lucinida; family Lucinidae; genus Anodontia; species Anodontia alba. The sequence goes on along the minus strand of OZ024826.1, from coordinate 96,063,995 downwards.
AAGGAACGAAAGAAAAGAAGAAAAGAAAGAAGAAGCAAAAGAAGGAGAAGAAGAAGAAGAAGAATAAGAAGAAGAAGCACAGTAAAAAATCAATTGTGGAACTTAGTAGGGAAAATAATCTTAAGTACGCTCACTTGCTGGATAAATGCTTTCCCAAGTTGCTACAAATAATTGGAGTAAGTTCATCATCTGACACATCTTCGTCTGATGATGATGATTGAGTATTACATATGTAATGAAGAAATTGCAGTGTTCAAGATGGAGAAATAAATTTCTTGGGAACGTGTCCTGTCTTTCTATTTCATGATTAATACAATGTTTGCATATACTTAAAAGTAAAGGATTGCATTTAAATGCATATTTGAAATATATTTAAAAATACATCATAATGCAGCAACTTCCATGAATATGTTCAATATCATCTTTTATTATCTAATTTGATTCATTGATATGTAAGACGGCCTTCACACAGACCAATTACTCGTGTTATGCACTGCAGAGCATTTGAAGATAAAGGTTGGGACCGTAAAGATGCTAAACCCATAAATCATTTATAACTCACCGTTCAAAGTTCGTGCTTTTGTTGTGGTTCAGTCCTGTTTTGTGTAAATACGAGATTTTGAGTAAGAGAATCGGTCCATATCTCGAGTAGCTGCAGAAAGGCCGATCTGAATCTATAAGTAGCACAACATCTTATTCAGCCGGACTGGCTAGCGCGGTCGTATCCGCGTTCGACTGCGGTGCAGGAGGTCGCGGGTTCGATCCTCCGGTCCGGCACATCTTTCTGTGGAAAAATGTCCTCCTACCCCTGATTCAAGTAGGACAGCTGTCGGTGGCTGGCAGAAAGATGGGCACTTAGTACTGGTGAACGGCCAGGAAGCTTATCCAAGAACAGTGTGGTTAGGGTCACCGACCGTCTCCAAAATGACCTAAATTGTGTTGACGGGGACGTAAAGCCTCATCAAAACAAACAAAACAACATCTTATTCTTGTTTTCCTTTAGCATCAAGATCGACATTTTGCTTCAAAAGCATTTGCATGCCTCTTTTGAGAATTTCTGAATACTTTCATACCCCTTCCGTCCCATTTCAGGACTACATAAACACACACAAATGCACATCTACGCCAGAGTCACATGCTCTGAAATGGTTTTAAGTTTCCCATAGTGCCAGTTTATGCATCCATCTTCTGTCTATATAGCAAAGAGACTAAGCAGTGTCACGATCCTCGTAATGAAATGTGACTTCTCAAGGGATTTTAAAGAGTGCGTTTACCTTTTTTTAATTATTTAACAACACACAGTCATTTTAAGAAAACCTTTTTTTTATATAAGTTGATGTTTAAATGTGTATGACAATGGTGGCGGTTCATACGTTTGATTGGTTTATTTTATTTTCTAAAAACGAGAGTTACAGTGATGATTAAAATTTATGTAACAATCCAACTCGAAGAAAAGCGCGAATGCATCAAGGTTTACCCATGTCCATCCTTCTGTTCGTGCATATGCGCGTGTGTAATATCTTGTACTTCCTGCAAGTGAACATACGTAATATATCTTCTATAAAAAGGCATTCCTATAGTATATACAAAATTACACAGGCTTTACTAAGCTCATAGGACCCTAACTCCAACAGTAGGCAACCCAGAGTTCTGCACGTCGTCTGATAGTATTTAATACGGCTAGCTACGGTTATACTTTTGGCAAAGTTCGTGCGATAGCCGCAAGATAGTCCTACGAATTTGCAGCGTCGGACGGTTGTCGTAGCGTCGTACGTCAAATTTTCAACATACACATTATTTTACGGTTTTTGGTGATTTTTGCACGCTGTACGGCTACCGTAAGACAGGCTCAAGACAAACGCAGGCTTGACATGATTTCGCACGATTTCAAAGGTTTTGGATACTGGCCTTTTTCGCACGATGAACGCACGAACATGGTAAGGCATTCGTGCGACAGCCTTACATTTTTGTCTTTATCGTACGGATGACTGCAAGAATTCTTACGACATCCATGCGACAGTTTTGTAAATTTGCACGACAGTCCTACGGCCATCTTGCGACTGTCGTAGAAATTGTTTGCAGTTTCGGACGTTGAAGCTGCTAACATCGTACTATAACTGAAACAGCCGTACGGGCATTGTGAGGCTGCTTTGCGATATCAAATACATATCAGGAAATCGTACGGCAAAAAATCGTACGCCTGATGTGAAACAGGCTTAATTATTTTAAATTTTTCACATGGGCTTTCGTTTTGGAAAAGCCTAGATGTGAACTATAACTTACAAATGGTTCAGAATACCATCAATAAACCATATATATTCTCATTGCTTACGATAAGATGCATTGAATCCTATCCGGCAGTCGTGGGTTCGAATCCTGGCGTGGGCGGACATATATGTGCCTGCCATGTTGAGGTGTATATAACCTCCTGGCTAATAAAGGCTATGCCCGGCTTGAGAAGAACATGGATCTCGGATTCCCAGGGATACTTCGGGGGCATGTCCAACACCTTCTCTTCGTAAAATGCTTTAGATCTTGATACTTTTTTAGACAACCACCCATAAACCATATATATTCTTGATTCTTATAAAAAAAAACACATTAGTGACAAGATTCTTTGGTTCCACAGGGGTTGCCTGGAGCATACCCAACCCTTTCGCTTCACAAAATGTTTAATGTCTCCGTAAAACGTTTAGATCACCTTCCTATAACCATTAATACACTTTTTCTTTCTTTCAAATAAGACACATTCAGTGACACAAACCTTGAGGAGACATCTGTGTTTTTCTTGAAAAAAAAAATCAGTTTTAACTTTTCTGACGCGCCACAGTCCGTGGCCACGAAGCCTGTTCACTTGTAAACGCGCGCTGTTTGGAGGTACCTTTATCAACACCTTCATCAGATAAAGTTCATTGATGAACAGCAATTCCAGTTAAAACGCTTATGGTGCTGGTTTGTAAGGTAAGCAAGAGCTTATATGGTAATCAAGGCTTACATGAATAATTTTCTGCGTCATTAAGCAGCATTTAAATTACATCAGCAAACTAAGGTGCTTAAGAGAGAGAGAGAGAGAGAGACGGACGGACGGACAGACTATGAGGTTCGTTTTATCACGATCAATGCAGTCGAAGAGGTAAGACGCAAACTGGAAAAGTCCTGAACAAACCGCAAAGCAAACATTGCCGTTACAAAAGAATTTTTTTCAAAGTATACAAACCGCCTGTCATCCTTTTCATTGAACTCTTCAGCCACTGGATATAAATATGCATGGTTTTCAGACAATAATCCATGTTCAACAAGATTGGCCGTGCGCTTCGCTCAAAGAACAGCGAAAACTCATCATGCTGTGTGTTGAAACAGATATATCTGGACCGTTCAGGTTGTTATGGGATACTCATCGGTAATTTGGCTTCGACTATGACGATCAAATGTTGGTGACCCAACAGAAACAATGTGACATTTCGAATGCCATGCAGCACCACAGCAATAAAAGAAAATAAGTTTCGCCTCCGCACAGCCTCATTACTTGTCGTCAAAATATACTGTGTCCTAAAATTTCAAAAAAAATAAACAAGTCCACAATGATAGATAAAAATGATGTCAATAAGAACAGGATCTGTTGAAAACGAAAACAAAAGCTAAACAACGAAAGCAAAAATTATCACTTATGCTGGGATTCGAACTTCAGACCCCATGCATACGAACTAGCCATAGTTATCACTTCGCCAGAGAGGCTGTTGTATTGTTTGCTGGTCAGTTTTATTATAAACCAATATTTTGTCCGCTAAGAAGTACAACTAATTATAACAGTGAAAATGGTCAGTTTCTTCGCTTGAATAAACAACTTTGCGATGTGGATCTAGCTTTACGATTATCTAGTATTAATGGAAAATGTCTCTGTAAAATGCGTTATTACGTATCAGCTAAATCCGCCGCCACCAGATAGTCGTTAATTTTAGTTATAGCTTATAGTTTTTCTTAATGGAACTAGTCTAGTACCATTAAGCACCCAACTATAAACTATCGACTTAAACTATAAACTCTATAAATCACTATTAAGAATTATGTACAACTGCCTATAATTCAAATAAATGGGTATAACCTTTTATAAACATTACAGAAATTATAGTCTCTGTGGTATAATGGTTATCACGCTGGATTTCAGCGTCAAAGGTGGCTGGTTCGAATCGCACACGATACATTTTTGTTTCTTTTCTACTTTTCCATTACTGAAACAGGACTTTTATGGTTGTTAAAATAAAAACAAATCGGATGAAGATTTGCTATATTGTTTTTTTATATCTGCTCAAAACTAACCGAGGCTACCGAAGGGGTTCTTACAAGTATTCTTTGTTTTTGTTTTGCTGAGGTTTTACGCGACCCTAACCACACCTTTCAGGGAAAGCTTCCTAGCCGTTCACCAGTACTAAGTGCCCGTTTTCTGTCAGCCGCCGACAGCTGCCGTACTTGATCTTACAAGTACAGACTAATACATGTACTGCATCGTATCACATTTAAGTCTTATCAGTTTAATACTTACCTTGTGAATAGACACAATTCCTGATTGGTGTCAATAGACATAATAAATCCTTTTCAGTTTTATGACCCTCATAGATAGCAAGCCTACCTAGGCTAAGCCCCGCCTACTTTTCCTGAGCTGGTTACCAGTTCAAATCGACCTTGGAACCAGACCACCGATTTGAAAATCCTGTCTTTAAATCTCAGCTTCAATAGAAAAAATGATTTAGAGGGCCAAACATTGTTATCATCCGATCATGGTAAGCGACTGAAGTGAAAATTGAATTTGCAAACTTTTGCATTCATTGCAAACTTTTAAAAAAATAGCATGTATAGATATTTTCAGTGGTACGATGAGTAATATCCACCAGTTCATTAGCAAACATTTGTTTTATCGGGATTCTTTACCGTCTGCTATTGAAACTACATCATTGGATTTCGGGTATTTTTTCGGATTCGAATATGATGAGAGAGAAGCCAAACTCTGCGCTAGATAGAATAATTTTAAAGTTAAACTTGTTCAAAGTATTAATATTCGCCCATCGTTTTTAGACATGTGTGAAACACACCTAACCTAACAGTAGTCGCCATTTCTCGGGCGGAGTAGATATACACACTATCGGAACGCACGGTAGATTTTCTTATGCCGCGAGCTGTACCCACGGGCACTTTTCTTACGACGCGAGTTTCGCGGACGGTGAGACGGACTCTGAAGGACGGACACACATAAATTTGGGACACTGAAAGTAGACAGAAAGTTGGCGGAAACTTTTATATTGGTCATAAAATTGGCCCCGTATGGAACACATCAGGGAAACATCTTCGTGCAAATTGTACCTCACCAATCCTGTACTTATATAGCAATTAGCATGTGAGTGAGCTTCAATGGTCTTAACTATGGCTACGTAGAGTGATATAAGGAGCGACTCCATTAAACAATAATGCCATTAAATTTTATAATTATATACGAGAAATAAAAATACAGTCAGAAAACAGTTATTTAATACGTATTTGCAAAGATTACCGGGAATGCATGGATACGTTTCCGTAATAAGTATGCGCCGTGAAAAGTGTCCGACAGATAGGCATTCTTCTGCTAAGGTAAGAAATTGTTTAACAAAATGGCTATTCATATACTGCAAAGAAAAATAGAAAAAAGAATCCATCTCTTGTTTTTATCCCTGTTCCATGCTTGTTTAGACTCTCTCTCTCTCTCTCTCTCTGAGTGGTATAATTTAAAGAGTTGTTTGAGGAAATGACAAACAAAGATTACATTTACTCGGACATCAACCTTAATTCTGTAACGCTAAGCTCTACCATTTCGGTTTTAAGCGAAAATTTGCCTGGTGTGAGTTCAATGTGACATTTCGAATGCCATGCAGCACCACTGTTTCGCACAGCCTCATTGCTTGTCGTCAAAATATACTGTGTCCTAAAATTTCAAAAAAGTAAACAAGTCTACAATGATAGATAGAAATGATGTAAATAAGAACAGGATTTATTGAAAACGAAAACAAAAGCTAAACAACGAAAGCAAAAATTATCACTTATGCTGGGATTGGAACTTCGGACGCCATGCATACGAACTAGCCATAGTTACCACTGCACCAGAGAGGCTGTTGTAATATTTGCTAGTCAGTTTTTTTATAAACCACTATTTTGTCCGCTAAGAAGTACAACTATTCATAACAGTGAAAAGTCAGTTTCTTCGCTTGAATAAACAATTTTGCGATGTGGATCTAGCTTTACGATTATCTAGTATTAATGGAAAATGTCTGTGTAAAATGCGTTATTACGTATCAGCTAAATCCCCCGCCACCCGATAGTGGTTAATTTTAGTTATAGTTTATAGTTTTTTCTTAATGGAACTAGTCTAGTAGTTGGTTATATACACTGAGGATATTTATGCTGAATGGTGTTATTCGGGTCAAAGTATTTTCAAATGTAAGTATTCAAACCAACAAAGGTAGGTTTTAAAAGGGCATTGCTTGGAGCATGTAAGCTCTCTCATGTAACATTCATGTTGCTAGTTCAACAGGAGAGTGCCCTGACTGGGGCTTGAATTAAGGCTCCCAGAGTTGCTAAGCAAGCACATAGCCATTAAGCTAAAAGATTCAGACTAGTTAGGCAAAAAAATAGTTGTTAGCTCGCCTGTACGAAGTACAAGGAGAGCTATTGTAGTCACCCCGGTCGTCCGCGTTCCCGTTCCCTTTCCCGTCACACTGCGGTAAAGTTTTTGTTCCTGTTCCCGTCACACTGCGGTAAAGTTTTTAAATGCTTAAATCTCTGCAGTCAGTCAATACAAATCATTCATATTTGGAACATTGGTGCCTGGGAGGGTCTTCTGCGATTCCATGAGAACAGACCCCTAGGATGGGGCTACGGGTCAAAATCTAGAACACCTTTGTAAAATGCTCTATTGCTGTGGTAAAGGTTTTCATATGCTCATATCTTAGTAGTCAGTTGTTAACAAGCATTCATGTTCGGAACATGAGTGCCTGGAATGGTCGTCTAAGGTACCGGACCCTAGGTTCATGCCCTGGGGTGGGGCTAAGGTTCAAAATCCAGGACACCTCTTGTGAAGTGTTAAATGCATTTCTGTTCTGCTAGCCTTGTAAACACATCCTAGGTTATACATCAGTCAACCTTGTGACAGCGCTTTAAGTGTCATTGGGTGAAGGTTATGGTGACCTACATTTCACAGTCCAATGACCTTTATTTCATGGTCCGGTGATTTTGCCTTATATCTCTAAGACTATTTGACGGAGAATATCATACCGTGGATATTAATATCATGTGACACGAAGAATGACTTCATAATATAATTATGTCAGTGTGACCTACATCTTATGGTCCAGTGATTATGCCTCATGTCTCTAAGACTACTTGATAGAGAAATGTCATACTTTGGACCTCAAGAGTGTCCTCAAAATAAATGGTCAATTTGACCTATATTTCATGGTCCAGTGATTATGCCTCATATCTCGAAGACTATTTGATAGAGCAATGTCATACCTTCGATATTAGTTTCATGTGGCCCTAAGAGTGACGTCAAAATATATGTAGGTCAATTTGACCTATATCTCATGGTCCAGTGATTATGCCTTATATCTCTAAGACTATTTGATAGAGAAATGTCATACCTTGGATATTAGTTCCGTGTGACACTAACAGTGACCTCAAACTATATGTAGGTCAATATGACCTATATTTCATAGTCCAGTGATTATGCCTCATCTCTTGAAGACTATATGATAGAGAAATGTCATACCTTCGATATTAGTTTCATGTGGCCCTAAGAGTGACGTCAAAATATATGTAGGTCAATTTGACCTATATCTCATGGTCCAGTGATTATGCCTTATATCTCTAAGACTATTTGATAGAGAAATGTCATACCTTGGATGATACGAAGAGTTACCTCAAACTATTTGTAGGTCAATATGACCTATATTTCACGGACCAATGATTATGCCATTTAACTTGAAAACTACTTGATAGAGAAATGTTATACATTTCAGTGACCTCAAAAATATGTAGATCAATGTGACCTATATATCATGGACCAGTGATTATGCCTTATATCTCGAACACTATTTGATAGAGAAATGTCATACCTTGGATATTAGTTTTATGTGACACTAAGAGTGACCTCAAAATATAATTAGGTCATTGTGACCTATATTTCATGGTACAGTGATTATGCCTCGTATCTCGAAGACAATTTGATAGAGAAATGTTATATCTTGGATATTGATTTCATGTGACCCTAAGAGTGACCTCAAAACATATGTAGGTCAGTTCGACCTATATTTCATGGTCCATTGATTATGTCATATCTCGATGACTACTTGATAGAGAAATGTCATACCTTGGATATTAGTTCCATGTGACACGGAGAATGACCTCAAAATATATATAGGTCAATGTGACCTATATTTCATGGACCAGTGATTATGCCTTATATTTTGAAGACTATTTGATAGAGAAATATCATACCTTAGAATATTAGTTCCATGTGACACAATGAGTGACCTCAAACTATATATAGAACAATGTGACCTATATTTCACCTATATTTCATGGTCCAGTGATGATGCCTTATAACTCGAAGACTATTTGATAGAGAAATGTCATACCTTGGATATTAGTTTCATGTGACACGAAGAGTGACCTCAAAATATATGTAGGTCAATTTGACCTTTATTAAATGGTCAAGTTATTATGCCTTATATCTCAAGGACTATTTGATAAAGAAACGTCATACTTTGGATATTAGTCCCATGTGACACAAAGGACTGACCGCATAATATATGAAGGTCAATGTGATCCATATTTTATGGTGCAGTGATTATGCTGTATATCTCGATGACTATTTTATAAGAGAAATGTCATACCTTGGATATTGGTTTCATGTGACATTAAGAGTGATGTCCAAATATATGTAGGTCAAATTTATTAGACGTATATTTCATGGTCCAGTGATTATGCCTTATATCTCAATCACTATTTGAGAAGAGAAATGTTATACCTTGGATATTAGTTCCATGTAACACGAAGGCTGACCGCAAAATATATGCATGTCAATGTGACCTATATTTCATGGTCCAGTGATTTTTCCTTATATTTCAATGACTATTTGATGGAGAAATATTATACTATGAATATTAATTCCATGTGAAACTAAGAGTAACCCGAAATATATGTGACCTACATCTCACAGTCCAGTGATTTTACCTTATTATCTCTAGGACTTTTTGAAAGAGAAATGTCATATCTTGTTTACGCCAATGTTTCCTATAGTTCATGGTTCAGTGATTAAGCATAATAACTAGAAGATTTTTGATGGAGAAATGTTTTACCTGCGTTATAAGTTTCAATTGATCCGATGATTGACCTAAAATATATATCTAGGTGAGTATGACCTATATTTCATGAGTCAGTGATTTTTGCCATAGAACAAACTGTGGTCTTTAATTGTTGAATAATAAAAATAGTACAATACATAATGTGACCAGCAGGCGAGCTACGCTGTCCTGCGACAGCTCTTATTTTTGTTTGCACACACTTTCCTTACCACCTAAAAATGGGGTGTTGTAGGAATGTTTTCAGATATGCGAAAGACTTGTGTATTTCCAAATATCAGCATAGAAGGGCATGTGCAAACAATGAAGGCATAGATCAGACTGCTTCTGAAGGAGCAGTCTGAACAAGACCTTCACTGTTTGTCACTCAGCTGATTTCAGCAGATGTTTTTCAGATTTTTAGGACAATTATTCCTCGCGACATTTTATTTTTAAAGAACTGAAATATTTAATTTTTAACGGAGTAGGGTGGGAGGGGGGTGTTTTTTTTTTTTTTTTTTTTTTTTTTTTTTTTTTTGTGGGGGGGGGGGGGTGAGGGGGTTGGGCAGGGATTAGCCTACCTACCTATAGGGAAATCGATACAGCAGCTGGAAAATAACTATTTATTAAAGACACAAAAATCTGATGAGTCTGGGTCATTAGTCTTATCTCTGGGTACAATAAAACCTGATATTCTGTCAATGATAGATAAGGCAGAAGGGAAGAAATCCGAATAGCTGAGTGACCTAATGTGTGTTCAAAGTCAATACCTGAATTATTAAGCTGAAGATCCTGACTTGCCAGATTGTTAGGTATGCATTCTAAGCTCTATACATACACATTTGTTTTAGTCACACGAGTCAACATCAACAGCTAGCCCTGAAAGACCAGAAAAATTCTACGTCTAGTCCAGAAAGGCCTGTGAGAGGGAGAGGGACAAGCAGGGGAGGTAGAGTTAGAAAAGGTGGTGGGAGAGCTCGAGGTAGAGTGTACCAGAGGAGGAAGAGGTGGTCATGCTGCTGGTCAGGAACAAACACGAGCTGACCGAGCATTAAGAGCCATTAGAGCAGAAAGATAAGAATGAGAGTACGTTTTTGATTTTTATTCCAATATTTATTGCTATTAGACCATGAGGCATTTATATCATTCATGGCAAAAACACTTTAACAATCGTTAAGTCCTCCAACCATCAGTGATCCATCTAAATTCTACCTGATATCAAATTATTGGATCTTAGTAGGTTAGATAGGTAATACTTATGGCCAGATTTGCCATTGTAGATTCTGGCTCCCACAAAAGTTACGTTTTGTTTCCCTTATTTTCAAAAGGTAAAAGCGAGGTAAAGGTTTCCTGGGGCTTAATGGCCATAGAGCAGTGACTGTTATAGAGTCACTATGTCAAGGGCTTGGCAAACAATAACTTTAAATAACTTAACCTTGTATGAATGACTTTGGTACGCATTTACTGCTGGGGAAAAGAATGAATTTTCCATTCGCACTTTGGTGCAACTGGGATCAAACCGACAACCTTTCACGCAACAAACTGATACTCTAACCACTAAGCTAGCCGACCTCGGTGACTCAGTTGGATGCGCCGTCCGACTGGAGACCAGGAGGTCGCGAGTTCAACCCTCGCCGAGGTCGACAACATTGTTTCGTGGAGATTGATCATGAAATATTTTCTACGGTCATACTCTCCCTTCCGCTGATTCAAGAAGGGCAGTTGTCAGTTTCTGGCGAAAGAATGTGCACAATACTGGTTAACCGCTTAGAGGACTAAGCCTGCCCAGTAAACGTGTGGTTAGGTAAACTGACAGCGCTCGACATGACCCTATTGGGTTGACTGGGCCGTAAAACCTCAACACAAACAAACCACTCAGCTGCCACACCTCCCTGATTTTATCATGAGTATTGGCTTCAAAATGTTTTCTTCTGCAGATATGTTGGCAACCTGATGCATTTTTTTTTTTTTTTTTTTTTTTTTTTTGTAAAATTTTAAGCAAGAAAACGGTCACAACTTCTTCGATAAAGCGGCTTTTTAATGAGTATTCAGCTTTATCCAGTGACAATACTATCTGTATATGAAGAACGGCATTTGTCTACACTCATACCAGAAGTCTATATGAATTTTAGCTCGACTGTAAAAAGTACAGGTAAGTACGTATATTGTTCTCACCCTGTTTTTGCGTAAGTATTTAAATACTTTGAATTGGGCAGCCACATCAGGCAGTAGTTATATCTGGAACTCAGTTGGAGGGCCAACATTCATCCATTTATTCAATATGTACAAATCCCATAAGAAACTGAATATGAATTGAAATGCAACCAAGCTTGGTTGCATTTCAATTCATATTCAGTTTCTTATGGGATTTGTACATATTGACAGTTATTTGGTAGTTTGACTTGTTGATTTTGTCAATGAATTTCAAAGGCAAGGATGTGGAAATACTCTGCCCGACTTGTCATATTTGCTCCTTTTGATTCCGGACAACTGAGCTAGATATGTAAAGAATCAGGTATGTAAAGGATAATCAGAGGAACAGATAAGGTCCCTTAAAATTATACATTTATTATTGAGCCAGATTATGATGAGATATCCACTGGAGAATCCCAAATTGAGGCTATAGCCGAGGTCAATATTGGTATTTTCCAGTTGATATCACATAATACTCAATGCCTCAATAGTCAATAACTGTTTTATTATATGACCAACGAAGAGGCTGATAAAGAATTAAATATTTCACTTGATGTTCTAATTTTAGGTACATATAATCAATGAGAAAAAAGGAAAAAGAACATGCTGGTAAACATCAGGAATATTCACTGGGCTGAAAACATAGCTCAGCCAATGAAATTAAAGACGGTCTATTTTAAGGTTAAATAATGATTGAGGATATTGAATATCTGAGGCTCTTTTGATATTCTGGTGAATGGATGTTCCTGGTAAATGAATCTGCTTAGACGTGTCACCGGTAAGAATTCTGATTCTGATATTTTCTGAATTTACATGTACCCACTGAAATACTTTCTGAGAAAATAGCACAAAATTATCAATCAGCATATTCATTATTAACTTTCTTATGTATGCCTTTTTTTCCTGGACAAGGCAGTATTTCGTCAGGCTTTGTCCTCTAATTGGTTAACCAGTATTGTGCACATTCTTTCGCCAGAAACTGACAACTGCCCTTCTTGAATCAGCGGAAGTGAGAGAATGTCCATAATATTTTATGATACATAATATCCGTGAAAGAATGTTCCCGACCCTGCGGGGGTCGAACCAGCAACCTACTGATCAGCAGTCAGATGCGCATCCAACTTGCATAACCCAATGCATAATGTTCAAACTTTTCTAAGCATGAAAAGTTGATGATTGTGTAACTGTTTTAGTGACATGATCAGTCAATTTAATTGGCAAAACATATTATGACAATAACTAAATTTATCTGAAAAAGCTGACTACCTATGGGTTTCTATAGTACTATAGATTTTTTTCAACATCTCCCTCGGGACCTGGCGAATGTTAATACATAAATGTTTGATCCTGTACTGTAGAATCCGCTAGCACTGACACATTGGTGAATCAGCTGTGCAAGTTTTTAAAAATCCCACAGTATAAGGTAACAGTAGTAAGGCCAACACTAAATATCACACACATACTGCTAAAAACTGCATACATATGAACTGCAATCACTGCAAATATACTAAAGTTTCAACAGTTTACTTTATCGGTTCCCATAGACAAGAGGGCCATGATGGCCCTGTGTCGCTCAACTGAGAATCATAGCACTTTGAGAACCTGACCTAAAAAATATCAAGACAAACATTCTGTCCAAGATTGATGATGATTACATAACAAGTAATAAAATGTAATACCTATAATGGACCGTGTTGCCGTCAGTGGCCGGATGCAATGGCCCGTGATATGTAGGTCACGCGTTACTCAGTTTCGAGCTTTACCTAGAAATCATCAAAACAAACACTTTGAGCAAGAGTCATGACGACTATTTACAAAATGAGACCTCTAAAGTTTTAACGAGGTTTTCCTTTGGTTTAGCCTAGTGGCCTTGCTTTTACCCCAAGTAACCCAATTGTGAACTTGACATAAACATCTTGACAACCATTTTGAGTAAAATTCATGATGATTACTAGAAAATGTGACCTGTAGAATGTTTATAAGGTTTTCCTTTGATTTGGCTTCGTAACCTAGTGTTTGACCCAAGTCCAAAAATGACCCAGGTTTAAACTGGCCCTAAATGTCATCCCAGCTAGCATTCTACGTAAATCTACATCGATGACGGCCCGATGTAGATTTACGTAGAATGCTGACTGGGATAGAGGTAAATATTAGGAGCATGTTTCATTAATGTCTAAATGTATCCGTCTTGCGATTTCAGGATTTTCAAGTGCTTATCCTTGATGAAGCAGTTCTGGCAATCCTTTGTTTTATCGTGACGTCATCAAAATATGTGCACAGGCGCATCCGCCATTTTGTAACCCAAGCGTAAGAAAATCATAAACAGGTAGAGGACTTAATTTTTGCTATGCAATATGCCTATTTGTGCAATATTCGGATGTTCCAATCGGCCTGGTTCACAAGAAGGCCTCCGTTTTTTCAAATTACCAGGGATTATAACAAATCAGGGAGAGGCAACGCAAAAAATATCGGAAGAAAGACGAAGGTTATGGAAAGCTGCGATCAACAGGAAAGACATTACATCAGAGGAGAAATGGGATAGGTCGATCGTGTGTTCCAAACATTTTGTCGGAGGTTAGAGTCTTTAATATTTTGTCCATTTTTAATAGCCAGGCTTGCTGACACTAAACTGCACCTGACATAAACTACACAGTTATTTACCCCACCTGCCGATGTCATTTTGCTGGAACGTGTATGCAAGAACAACTCGACTCGTCCTCATAGAACCACAGGACACTGACGTTTTATCACAAACCCTAAAAGCACTCCCCAGAATCCATTTTACTACAATAAGCAAGCGAAGCTTAGTCCTCTAAGCGGTTAACAAGTATTATGCACATTCTTTCGTCAGAAACTGACAACTGCCCTTATTGAATCAGGGGAAGGGATAGAATGACCATAGAAAATATTTCATGATCAGTCTCCACGAAAGAATGTTGCCGACTCGGCGAGGGTTGAACCCGCGACCTGGTCTCCAGTTGGACGGCGCATCCAACTGAGCCACCGAGGCCTTTTATAGCAGTAAATTTATGGCGATGTCTCCTGACATCTGGCTGACAAGAGCATTTAAGGTCTAGTGACAGCCGGCTGGCAGTAGACCTAAAAAGCACCTTACATCCAGCTAATAGCCTGATATAACGTTAACAAATGACAAAGTGTTTGTGTTGAGGTTGAGCCCAGTCAACTCAATGGGGTCATGTCGAGCGTGGTCAGTTTACCTAACCACACAATTAGTGCACTGGGCAGGCTTAGTCCTCTTAAGCGGAGACAATCTGGATGAAATGTCAGATCCTAGTTGATAGGAAAATTTCATGAGTGTGTCGTCTGCTGAATTTGCCCATAGCTTGACAAGTGTTAACATTTACCACTCTATGGGCTAATTTACCAGACAACAAATTGGTGATAATTTTTCTTATTCTCCCCAGAAAAAACAGGGATTTGACATTTTATGCAGAACAGAATTTGACATTACTTGCAAATTGTCCCAATTGAAGATAATTTACATGAAATGTCAAATCCCTGTTTACTGAAAAAATACTTCAAAATGTTGTCTGCTGAAATTTTTACTTGTTATTCAGTCTATAATGAGAAAATGAAGGTATCTAATGCTTAAAGATCACTCAGGGTAAAATGTTCAGCACATTACATTAAAATATTTTTTCTTATCTGTCCCAGAAAACAGGTTTCATCATTCCTATAGTCTATGAAATTTCAAAACCTGTTTTCTGAAAAAAAAAATGTCAATTTGAAGCGCAGAGAGTGGTAAAAGTTGATACCCTTAAAAAATCAAACTGTAAGAGCATTTTTGGTCTCCTGCCTGCAGACTGTCGCTAAACCTTAAAATGCTCCTGATATCAACTGTCACTAGACCTAAAAGGCTCGTGACAGTCAGCTGTCAGGAGACACTTCCTAAATTATCCCTTTCAAGTAAGCTAGTTACCCGGAAACTGCTATAAGTTCTATCTATACAAGCTGGTTGTCTCTAGCTATTTTGGCTGCATACAGCCAGTTGTCACTACCTATTGCCATTTCTTTCCAGGTGTTAAAGCCTATCTTCATGACAGAGCAAATCCATCCTGGCTTCCAACCATTGACTTGGGTAAGAAAGAGGTTAAAACGCCGGCCCCCAACAAAGTCACTGAGCGGTACAACAGAGCCAGTCAGAGGAAACTTAAGAAAGATGTTTCGAAGGCAGCCTCATCACTGTTGTCATTAAAAAAGCGGCGTATTGACTTTGCTGATCGTGCAACAGAGAAAACATACACCAGTCAGAATTCAGCAGAGACAATTGAAAACTTCAGTAGTGATTGTCAACAATTACATGATGAAGAAAATTATATCAGTCTGCTGCCCGCAGAAAGCACGTGTAAAAGTAGCCAGACAGACTTAACGTGTGAACATCTGAAACAGATTGAGGATGACCTTCAGTCTAGGGTAATGGAATCAAAGCAATGTGCAGCAGTTGAAAGTGGAATTTATCAGTTTCAGACTTACATTGAAGACCCAGAAAAAGTAGCCTTTTACACTGGATTACCCAATCTTGAGGTTCTAACACTAGTATTCAGTTTGGTTAGTGATTATATGAATAGTAACAGTAAAACACTGTCCAAAGAAGAGGAATTTTTAATATGTATTGTGAAACTGCGTATGAATTATCTGTTTAAGGACATTGCTTATCATTTGAATGTGTCTCTGACTACAGTTCAGAAAAGTTTTCACAGCACTCTTGATGTGTTATATGCTAGATTACAGTTCCTGGTAAGGTGGCCCACAAGAGAGAATTTAAGACAATCAATGCCACAGTGTTTTAGAAAAGACTTTGGCCAGAAGGTTGTTGTCATCATGGCCTGTTATGAACTTTTCACACAAAGACCAAGTGGTGCATTAAACAAGGTGTACACTTTCTCAAATTATAAGCACCACCAGACTATTAAGTACCTCATTGGGATTGCGCCACAGGGAGTTGTGACCTTTATTTCCGAAGGCTGGGGAGGAAGAACCTATGATAAACATTTAACAGAGAAGTCTGGAGTTCTAAGTAACCTGTTGCCAGGAGATATTGTTATGGTAGATAGGGGATTTAATATTGAAGAGACAGTTCGCTTCTATCAGGCTGAACTAGCTATTCCAAGTTTTACGTGTGGAAAAGCCCAGCTTCATCCTGTAGAAGTGGAGAAAACCCGACAAATAGCATCTGTTCGAATCCATGTTGAGCGGGTTATTGGGTTAATTTTGCGCAAGTTTAGGATATTTGAGGGCATAGTTCCTGTAGAGTTTATTAAGTTAAAAGCTGGGGACAGTATACCCACTATTGATAAGATTGTTAAAGTCTGCTGCTGTTTAACCAACTTGTGTACGTCTGTGGTTCCCTTTGACTAATTATATGAGAAGCATCATATTTCAGGCATGTTTGGCATATATCACAGCATACTAGATAACTTTGAATTTTGATAACAGGATTCAAACTCATTTTTGAACTTCAATTCATCCAAAGTTGATCTTTGTTTTGATACTAAATATAAAAATAATGAAGCATTTCTCATTCTCAAATCAGTTTAGCATATTACTTGGTCTGCTAATAAAATTCAGGCATTTCAGTGCAAGCAATATTACTAATTTTTATGAGCAGGACAATTTTATGCTGAGTTTAGAATGAAAAGAGCTCCTAGGTTATGGTGAAATAAAGCTCTGTGCATGCAGTGAACAGGCTGATCTGGAACTTTGCTGGTAAAACATGCCAGTAGGATTTTTATACTCTTGCATCGCATGATGCCGGGGCATATAGTTTTTCCTTTTTATCGTACGTGCATACGAATGTGTATTTTTCTTTTTTGATATGTGTTGTTATTAATAATTTCCTTTCAACTGCAACAAACTACCCCTTAAGGACTCTGAAATACATTTAGCCAAGGATTAAAGATATGTGATAGTTTTAAGGTGTTTGATTTGAGGAAGTATAACTGATCTTTGAATGAGTGACAAAATTTGACTCTTACAGCTGAATGGAGATTAGTAATAAATACAAATGCTAGTTAGAAAAAGGAATAAAATGCCAGAGTCCATGTTTTCATTTTTTTTTAAATATATACAGGTACTGAAAACATACATACATATATATATATATATATATATACATATATATATACTAATTTACATAAATGAACATATGAAAAAATAGAACTGCATAAACATTTCACAGATGCCCTGCACCAAGTCTTGAATGTGTAGTCTTACAAATGTTTTATCTTGGAAGAGCAGGCAGATGATTCACATGAATTTGCAAGCCATGACTCCCATGAATTGTACAAGCCATATTAGCTTTGAAAATTGAAACTAAAGATATAAAAGTACCGTTACCAAGGAAAGAAAGAGGCACCAACCACTATCTGAATACACTTCTCACCAAAAAAATATGTTATGGGTACTCATTAGAATTGCCTCGATGAGACAATTCTAATGAGTACCCACAAGGTACTCATTAGAATTGCCTCAATGAGGCAATTCTAATGAGTACCCACAACATATATTTTGGCAGAAAAGATGAAGAAATTATCCCAAATTATCATCAGATACTCATTATCTAACTGCAGAACCCTGATTTATAACAACAGTCACTCACTTAAAACCATCTTACATCTACATGTATGCTATTTTCTACAGCCCTTACATATCCACTTTCCCTTTGGTGCACGTTTCAGTTTCAAACACTCCATATGAAACCACTGCTTTTCACAGTTTTCACTTTCACAGAATATCATCCTACGACCATCATCATCTCCCCCACAAAACACAGTATTTCACTGTCACAGATGTTGGTGCTCCATTGTCACATACTACAGCAGTTGAGTCTGACTTTCTATGAAGGACGGGTTTGAGAACCTGCTGTCGACTGTAATATTTCCCAACTAATTCAGGCATAATACATAGTCTATGGAAGTCTTTTGGCTTTTCTGACATCACATTCCAAAGGCCCTCATCACACCGTATCCGTTGTAAGTGGCTAACATTTGGTGTCCACACAAAGAAGTCACAAAATTGTCTCTCTGTAATGAACAGCTGCATCTGTATTTGATAGTAATATGGATGCTTCTGCTTAAGTTTTACACCATTGTCTGTTTTTTCCAGCCAAGATATATCCAATGACAGCTTGTCTTTTGCTGAATATGGGCATTTAATTTCTAAGGTTCCTGTCCCACAACAGTCACAAGCAGTCAAACCATCTGGGCTTGCTCCAAACTCTGGGTATTTTTCATTCAACATAAGTCCACATTCATTCACACTGAAGTTTGTATGTGTCTGAGACATTCTGTGAAAGAATGCTTTCCTAGCAGTCTCTTCTTTATTCTTTCCCCACTCAGTTGCTGCACTAGTGAATGCCCTCGAGTAATTTTCTGAGCTGCAAAGTTTCTTTATTAATGTCACTGATGGGTTGGATGTAGTGGTGTGGCACACCGCATAGAAGTTGGAGGCTGTTATTCTTCCTGTTCGATATTTAAACCAAAATGCAGAAGATGACTGCTTCCTTGTCTGCTGTTCCAAAAAATCTATCTGCCTCTGTGTCACAGAAATATCAGCTTCCTCACATTTTTTCAAAAGTTCTTCAAAGGACAAAGAAGATGCACTTACATCATATAATTTAGTAAAATCCAGTGGCCACTCTTTTAACTGTGACTTCGGGACAAATTTATTTGAAAATTGGTCGGTCAATGACAGAATTGCTGCTGTTGGTTGTGCCTTATGGAGATCTTCCAGAAATCTAACTACCTCATTTTTTGTTGGTGCGGGAATGTTATCTACATCTTCGTACTCAGGTGTAATGCTTGTGCTGCTTGATTCTGCTGTCGACAGTTTTCGTTTTCTAGCAGCTGACTGAAAGTCCATATCTCTTAGTCTCTTGTATGGAGCAACCAATTTTGCTGCTGTTGGTAACATCCAGTATGCTGGAACATCTGTTACTGAAGCTTCTTGTTTTGCCCTTGATGCTGATTCCAAAATGAACAACATAGCAGCTACATGGCTGCAACACTCATCAAGTCCAGCCATACATGTGCAGTGTGCTGAATCGACACTCCCATCAGATCCCATGATAACCCATGTCTCTAGAGGTTTTTCTCGTATTCTTTGGAATGTGTCACCTGGAATGATAAAAAGTTTGTTAGTTAAAGCTTTAGCTGAAACCAGCCAGCATCTCCTGACAGCTGGCTTTCAAGAGCATTTAAGGTCTAGTGACAGCCGGCTGGCAGTAGACCTAAAAAGCACCTTACATCCAGCTAATAGCCTGATATAACGTTAACAAATGACAAAGTGTTTGTGTTGAGGTTGAGCCCAGTCAACTCAATGGGGTCATGTCGAGCGTGGTCAGTTTACCTAACCACACAATTAGTGCACTGGGCAGGCTTAGTCCTCTTAAGCGGAGACAATCTGGATGAAATGTCAGATCCTAGTTGATAGGAAAATTTCATGAGTGTGTCGTCTGCTGAATTTGCCCATAGCTTGACAAGTGTTAACATTTACCACTCTATGGGCTAATTTACCAGACAACAAATTGGTGATAATTTTTCTTATTCTCCCCAGAAAAAACAGGGATTTGACATTTTATGCATAACAGAATTTGACATTACTTGCAAATTGTCCCAATTGAAAATAATTTACATGAAATGTCAAATCCCTGTTTACTGAAAAAATACTTCAAAATGTTCTCTGCTGAAAGTTTTACTTGTTATTCAGTCTATAATGAGTAAATGAAGGTATCTAATGCTTAAAGATCACTCAGGGTAAAATGTTCAGCACATTACATTAAAATATATTTTCTTATCTGTCCCAGAAAACAGGTTTCATCATTCCTATAGTCTATGAAATTTCAAAACCTGTTTTCTGAAAAAAAATGTCAATTTGAAGCGCAGAGAGTGGTAAAAGTTGATACCCTTAAAAAATCAAACTGTAAGAGCATTTTTGGTCTCCTGCCTGCAGACTGTCGCTAAACCTTAAAATGCTCCTGATATCAACTGTCACTAGACCAAAAAGGCTCGTGACAGTCAGCTGTCAGGAGACACTTCCTAAATTATCCCTTTCAAGTAAGCTAGTTACCCGGAAACTGCTATAAGTTCTATCTATACAAGCTGGTTGTCTCTAGCTATTTTGGCTGCATACAGCCAGTTGTCACTACCTATTGCCATTTCTTTCCAGGTGTTAAAGCCTATCTTCATGACAGAGCAAATCCATCCTGTCTTCCAACCATTGACTTGGGTAAGAAAGAGGTTAAAACGCCGGCCCCCAACAAAGTCACTGAGCGGTACAACAGAGCCAGTCAGAGGAAACTTAAGAAAGATGTTTCGGAGGCAGCCTCATCACTGTTGTCATTAAAAAAGCGGCGTATTGACTTTGCTGATCGTGCAACAGAGAAAACATACACCAGTCAGAATTCAGCAGAGACAATTGAAAACTTCAGTAGTGATTGTCAACAATTACATGATGAAGAAAATTATATCAGTCTGCTGCCCGCAGAAAGCACGTGTAAAAGTAGCCAGACAGACTTAACGTGTGAACATCTGAAACAGATTGAGGATGACCTTCAGTCTAGGGTAATGGAATCAAAGCAAAGTGCAGCAGTTGAAAGTGGAATTTATCAGTTTCAGACTTATATTGAAGACCCAGAAAAAGTAGCCTTTTACACTGGATTACCCAATCTTGAGGTTCTAACACTAGTATTCAGTTTGGTTAGTGATTATATGAATAGTAACAGTAAAACACTGTCCAAAGAAGAGGAATTTTTAATATGTATTGTGAAACTGCGTATGAAATATCTGTTTAAGGACATTGCTTATCATTTGAATGTGTCTCTGACTACAGTTCAGAAAAGTTTTCACAGCACTCTTGATGTGTTATATGCTAGATTACAGTTCCTGGTAAGGTGGCCCACAAGAGAGAATTTAAGACAATCAATGCCACAGTGTTTTAGAAAAGACTTTGGCCAGAAGGTTGTTGTCATCATGGACTGTTTTGAACTTTTCACACAAAGACCAAGTGGTGCATTAAACAAGGTGTACACTTTCTCAAATTATAAGCACCACCAGACTATTAAGTACCTTATTGGGATTGCGCCACAGGGAGTTGTGACCTTTATTTCCGAAGGCTGGGGAGGAAGAACCTCTGATAAACATTTAACAGAGAAGTCTGGAGTTCTAAGTAACCTGTTGCCAGGAGATATTGTTATGGTAGATAGGGGATTTAATATTGAAGAGACAGTTCGCTTCTATCAGGCTGAACTAGCTATTCCAAGTTTTACGCGTGGAAAAGCCCAGCTTCATCCTGTAGAAGTAGAGAAAACCCGACAAATAGCATCTGTTCGAATTCATGTTGAGCGGGTTATTGGGTTAATTGTGCGCAAGTGTAGGATATTTGAGGGCATAGTTCCTGTAGAGTTTATTAAGTTAAAAGCTGGGGACAGTATACCCACTATTGATAAGATTGTTAAAGTCTGCTGCTGTTTAACCAACTTGTGTACGTCTGTGGTTCCCTTTGACTAATTATATGAGAAGCATCATATTTCAGGCATGTTTGGCATATATCACAGCATACTAGATAACTTTGAATTTTGATAACAGGATTCAAACTCATTTTTGAACTTCAATTCATCCAAAGTTGATCTTTGTTTTGATACTAAATATAAAAATAATGAAGCATTTCTCATTCTCAAATCAGTTTAGCATGTTACTTGGCCTACTAATAAAATTCAGGCATTTCAGTGCAAGCAATATTACTAATTTTTATGAGCAGGACAATTTTATGCTGAGTTTAGAATGAAAAGAGCTCCTAGATTATGGTGTAATAAAGCTCTGTGCATGCAGTGAACAGGCTGATCTGGAACTTTGCTGGTAAAACATGCCAGTAGGATTTTTATGCCCCTGCATCGCATGATGCCGGGGCATATAGTTTTTCTTTTTTACCGTACGTGCATACGAATGTGTATTTTTCTTTTTTGATATGTGTTGTTATTACTTATTTCCTTTCAACTGCAACAAACTACCCCTTAAGGACTCTGAAATACATTTAGCCAAGGATGAAAGATATGTGACAGTTTTAAGGTGTTTGATTTGAGGAGGTATAACTGATCTTTGAATGAGTGACAAAATTTGACTCTTACAGCTGAATGGAGATTAGTAATAAATACAAATGCTAGTTAGAAAAAGGAATAAAATGCCAGAGTCCATGTTTTCATTTTTTTTAAATATATAGAGGTACTGAAAACATACATACATATATATATATATATATATACTAATTTACATAAATGAACATATGAAAAAATAGGACTGCATAAACATTTCACAGATGCCCTGCACCAAGTCTTGAATGTGTAGTCTTACAAATGTTTTATCTTGGAAGAGCACGCAGATGATTCACATGAATTTGCAAGCCATGACTCCCATGAATTGTACAAGCCATATTAGCTTTGAAAATTGAAACTAAAGATATAAAAGTACCGTTACCAAGGAAAGAAAGAGGCACCAACCACTATCTGAATACACTTCTCACCAAAAAAATATGTTATGGGTACTCATTAGAATTGCCTCGATGAGACAATTCTAATGAGTACCCACAATGTACTCATTAGAATTGCCTCAATGAGGCAATTCTAATGAGTACCCACAACATATATTTTGGCAGAAAAGATGAAGAAATTATCCCAAATTATCATCAGATACTCATTATCTAACTGCAGAACCCTGATTTATAACAACAGTCACTCACTTAAAACCATCTTACATCTACATGTATGCTATTTTCTACAGCCCTTACATATCCACTTTCCCTTTGGTGCACGTTTCAGTTTCAAACACTCCATATGAAACCACTGCTTTTCACAGTTTTCACTTTCACAGAATATCATCCTACGACAATCATCATCTCCCCCACAAACACAGTATTTCACTGTCACAGATGTTGGTGCTCCATTGTCACATACTACAGCAGTTGAGTCTGACTTTCCATGAAGGACTGGTTTGAGAACCTGCTTTCGACTGTAATATTTCCCAACTAGTTCAGGCATAATACATAGTCTATGGAAGTCTTTTGCCTTTTCTGACATCACATTCCAAAGGCCCTCATCACACCGTATCCGTTGTAAGTGGCTAACATTTGGTGTCGACACAAATAAGTCACAAAATTGTCTCTGTAATGAACAGCTGCATCTGTATTTGATAGTAATATGGATGCTTCTGCTTAAGTTTTACACCATTGTCTGTTTTTTCCAGCCAAGATATATCCAATGACAGCTTGTCTTTTGCTGAATATGGGCATTTAATTTCTGAGGTTCCTGTCCCACAACAGTCACAAGCAGTCAAATCATCTGGGCTTGCTCCAAACTCTGGGTATTTTTCATTCAACATAAGTCCACATTCATTCACACTGAAGTTTGTATGTGTCTGAGACATTCTGTGAAAGAATGCTTTCCTAGCAGTCTCTTCTTTATTCTTTCCCCACTCAGTTGCTGCACTAGTGAATGCCCTCGAGTAATTTTCTGAGCTGCAAAGTTTCTTTATTAATGTCACTGATGGGTTGGATGTAGTGGTGTGGCACACCGCATAGAAGTTGGAGGCTGTTATTCTTCCTGTTCGATATTTAAACCAAAATGCAGAAGATGACTGCTTCCTTGTCTGCTGTTCCAAAAAATCTATCTGCCTCTGTGTCACAGAAATATCAGCTTCCTCACATTTTTTCAAAAGTTCTTCAAAGGACAAAGAAGATGCACTTACATCATATAATTTAGTAAAATCCAGTGGCCACTCTTTTAACTGTGACTTCGGGACAAATTTATTTGAAAATTGGTCGGTCAATGACAGAATTGCTGTTGTTGGTTGTGCCTTATGGAGATCTTCCAGAAATCTAACTTCCTCATTTTTTGTTGGTGAAGGAATGTTATCTACATCATCGTACTCAGGTGTAATGCTTGTGCTGCTTGATTCTGCTGTCGACAGTTTTCGTTTTCTAGCAGCTGACTGAAAGTCCATATCTCTTAGTCTCTTGTATGGAGCATCCAATTTTGCTGCTGTTGGAAACATCCAGTATGCTGGAACATCTGTTACTGAAGCTTCTTGTTTTGCCCTTGATGCTGATTCCAAAATGAACAACATATCAGCTACATGGGTGCAACACTCATCAAGTCCAGCCATACATGTACAGTGTGCTGAATCGACACTCCCATCAGATCCCATGATAAACCATGTCTCTAGAGGTTTTTCTCGTATTCTTCTGGAATGTGTCACCTGGAATGATAAAAAGTTTGTTAGTTAAAGCTTTAGCTGAAACCAGCCAGCATAAACTATTTTACATAGGTCTAGATAAGGGTGGGTATCCGGGAAATATTTTTCTTATTTCCCCACGAAAACATTTGTTGTGGGTACTCATTAGAAGCGCCTCGGCAAGGCACTTCTAATGAGTACCCACAACATATGTATTCATGGAGAAATAAAAATAATATCAATACTTTAGATTGAAAACAGCACCTAAACTAGTGCTATGTTTTAGTACAGTAATATGGATGCTTCTTTTAGTACAGTATATGATTTCACAAATGGCATATGTTTGTATGTCCATTGGTACATTTCATAGTATTACTTGTCCTGTCAGATAAACCTGCAACAACTTGCATCCCCAGGCACAAACTCGTAAACGGAAACAAAATTCTATGTACATACATGTAGATAATGTCAACCCTTAAAAGGCAACAATCAGGAGACCACTATCTGAAATACCTTTTTTTTTTCTTCAAAGAAAAATTAGACAATATTTCATGCGAATTGTTTACCTTGCAGACATTCGCATGAAATGCCTAGTCTTATATTTTCTGAAAAATGAAAATCAGAAAAGTTGTCTGCTGCATTTGTGCTTGGCACTTAAAGGGTTAAAATCTTCCCTTATAATTTTGACATGATTTCTTTCTGGGTATAGTTTGTTAAGAAAAATAACCAAAAACTATTATATGCTATATAATCTATACATTTTTGGATCCATTGTTCAACTTCGGTCTTGACTTGGTAGACAGTTTTCGCTCATACATGTATGTATATGTTACTGATTTTTATAGAACACCACAATCTCTGTATAACACATTTCATTATAACAGTTTTTAAATCTTTTTGGATGAAATAGACGACAGATTTGGGCTCCTAATTTTACATGAAAAAAAAAAATAATAATTTTAACTGTACTCTATAAATTGTGTTTGGAAGAAGTAGTGGTGTGTCTGTTGTTTCGGGGTATAAGATCTTTAGATGTATGTCAGACAATTTCTATTTTTATCTATTTTTTTATAATAATAATAATTTCTTTTTTCGTCCCTATTCAGGCACACATGTATTTGCTGGAAAATTATATTACTGACGCTACAATGTATTCTGGTCTAAGCTATTTGCCTTCTTACTGTTCAATAAATCTGATTGCAGTCGTATTACTGTATTTACTTATTATTTAACATTGTGTTTACACTACAAAGTAGTAGTAGTCACAAGACATGCAGGCTGGTAAACAATAATTCCACTGATGGCTTCGTCTCACCTGCCAAACTTTACATGTAGTTTGGATCCAAAGTAATGTCAGTGTAGCTAAAAAAAAACCAAAATAACCATGCTATATCAAACAAAACTGTACAGATAACATAAAAAAATAACCCATTTATGCTGATGTACATTGATCAGCCAGGATCTAGCTAAAAATTGTTGTTTGCTTGCTGCATATATTCCAATGATGTTCATTTTCGTACTTGCCTTCCTCGGTGGCTCAGCTGGGTGCCCCGCCTGACTGCAGACCAGGAGGCCCCGCCGAGTTTGGCGACATTCTTCTGTGGAGATAATGAAATATTTTCTACAGTCATTCTCTCCCTTCTGCTGATTCAAGAAGGGCAGTTGTCAGTTCTGGCAAAAGAATGTGCACAATACTGGTTAACCACTTAGAGGACTAGGTCTGCCCAGTAAACGTGTGTTTAGGTAAATTGACCGCACTCGACATGGCCCCATTGGGTTTACTGGGTTATAAAACCTCAACGCAAACAAATCATTTTCGTACATATATTTTTGGGATCCAGTCTCCATCAGTGTTATATCCAAAATTGTGTTATAATGAATAGTGTTATAAAGAGCTAGTGTATACATAATCTGACTTTCACGTGACAGACTGATGAGTAAAGTACATGTATTAGGGCTGGCACAATTAATCTGATAATCGATTGCTAATAATCGATCATTTGATTTCTGCTTTTGTTACTTTACCATATTTACCCTTAGTATTCAGACACCTCAACTCCTTATACTTTATCTAAAATTTGAACGTCCAATAGTCTACCCACTGTTATGTCTAAAATAGCTGTGTTAGTGGCTAACAGTGTAGACCCTGATGAGACACGTGTCTCATCTGGGTCTACACTCTTTGCTCAATATGATATATGAAAGGGTCATAGGTAAAATTAAGATCAAACCTTCAGCGATTACTAATCGATTATCAATCAATCACAATGGCAGGACTGATAATCGATTATCTTTTCAGCTCAGATTAGCCAGCCCTAGCATGTATGTATGTTGACCTCACTACAACCCCTATTTTCGGTTTAGTTAAAGCATAGTTATGACCGAGCACTCCTACCTTGGAATATCTGCTACGCATAGCTTTTAAGTGTATATTCAATCTCTCACAACTGTGCCAGGGACGGCAGGGAGTCAACCCTTTGGCTCAGTGGTTAGAGCATTGGATTTTTAACTGGGAGGTTTGGGTTCGAATCCCACAATAGGCGGGATTTTTTTCAGCTATGTTTCATTCCTTTGTTACGACTTTCATGTCGTAAGATGGGGGCTCGTCCAGGGTAGACTTTACTTAGCCAAATCTTACTTATTACATTTATGTCACCTCTGGCCACAATACATGCATATCCCGAATCACCCTTTTGGGACAGAATGGGATACCTACATGTACTAAAAGGTAGGTTTAGAAGCGGCAGTGCAGAATGGGGTAGGGGCGAGTATGGGAAGGTAAGTGAGGATAGAGCTTGTCTCTGACCTACACTACACCCCATCCTACCCTTTGATGGTGGTTTTAAAGAGACAAGAGGTGACACGAAAGTAATAAGTGACATATCTGAGGCCTGTGATGATCCCCCATCATGCAGCCTACCCTACTCTACCCTAAAGAGATCCCACACACAGATGATCATGGATCTACAACTGTACATTGTATGATTTTTTTTTTTCATGAGATTTATCAAGGCTTTTGTCAGGCAGCTCTGATGCACAGACTCTCACATCATTCAGCTCACATTGTACCTCCACATTTCTCATAATGTAAAAAAACCCCCAAAAAACTTGTTTTTTTTTTTATCAGACCAGGTGCGTACAACAACAGTGTTACAGTCAGCCTTACATGTACCTAGGCCCGCCTCGGTGGCTCAGTAGGATGCGCCATCCGACTGGAGACCAGGAGGTTGGCGTGGAGATTGATCATTAAATATTTTTTACGGTCATTCTCTCTCTTCCGCTGATTCAAGAAGGGCAGTTGTCAGTTTCTGGGGAAAGAATGTGCACAATACTGGTTAACCGCTTAGAGGACTAAGCCTGCCCAGTAAACGTGTGGTTAGGTAAACTGGCCGTGCTCGACACGAGTCATGACCCCACTGGGTTGACTGGGCCATAAAACCGCCACAAACAAACATTACATGTACCTGGGCCTATCAACACATGTAAATGTAAAGAAAGCCTGAGAGAATATGCTCCAGTGGAGCCCAGCACATTAATGGTAGATGTAGACAGGTGAAATGGGTGCGGGGATGGGGTGTCAAGAATCGAGGTCTCTGAAACAGTAAGAAGGAGAGAGAGAAACAACAATCATATGTAATTAATACCTTCGCTCTCAAAAGATGGTTCCCGTGAATCTCTTTGTGCCGGATTTCCCGAACCCAGCCATCCTGTACCAGTTCTTGCGCATCTAATGACTTGACATTCCGCAACTGCTCCCTCGTATAGTAGGACTGCTTGAAGATTAGAAAGTCTAGCATATCTACATAACTTAACAAAGGCCACTTATGATGATCTATGGTGAATTCTGCATCGGGAAGTTCATATGGGTCCACTTGTATAACTGATGTTTTCTCATTATAACGTTTCCTCACATCTGCCGGTAAAGTGTCACGGTATAAATCACTGCAACTGGCCTTCCTGTTCATATTTATTTCTATCAACAATATTTATTATAATATTACTTAATAACCTTATTTGCTCCACACGATAATTTCCAATTAAAACACGAATATTCGTCACTAAACGTCAAAAATTTACATGATATGCACAAACAAAAGCTAGGGTATCAAAATGGCGGCGCTCATTGCATTCTGGGTAATTACACATTTGTCAGTGACGTCAAAGAAAACAACCCATACCTAGAATGTACTGACATGACATTCTCGTGGTTCAAGATAATGAAGATCTTAGTAAGTCCAATAGACATGCTGCGTACAGACAGATCATTCTCAGGCAGTTTGGAAGACTTGGAGCGGGCCAGCAAAGAGTGATTCCATCGTGCTGTTTGTGGCGAATTAGAGACAAATACCCAGATCCCTTTTCTCTGTACAAAGGATTCATTACGACACGACTTGCCTAAAAGATCATATGAGTGACGTCAAGAAAACAAATAATAATAATAATAAAATAAATAAAATAAACATCCCTTTCGACATATGTGACCAGCTAAGACTCAGACCAGCAGTCACAAATGCACAGAACCTGCTCTGACTACATTTGTGCATGCTGTTCCGAATCAATACTTGATGATATATAGATGACTGAAGGCATATTTTCTTGTGAAGTGACAACGTCAACATAAATTTTGACAAATAAGCCAACTTGCAGAAATTCCACATAATGGCAAATACCAACAGAGTAGCCTGCCTGGTCAGAGCCTTCAAAGTTTGCATGGGCTTTTTATGGATTCTAGAGTACCCATAGGTCAAAACATGGTACATCCCCACCTCTTTATAATAATGTTGTTGAGATCCAATCAAAGTCCATGTTAGCTAAACAAGCGTGCTGTATCCATACATAAGTGTATATATCATTTTGTTCAGTAATTTGAACAATTTTGTTTGGAGAAAACATTTCTGGGATCCATTTATTAAATCCTGTAATAGCCAGAACTGTCTTACATATTGAACAGTGTTATAAATAGATTGTGGTGTATAAAAAAAAACGATATGTGGGCTGATCAATCCATAAAGTCTGACAAATTTTCACTCATCAATTTGAATTTCAGCAAGGCAGTTCTCTAGGTCTACTGGAAGTTCAGCAAGTGGCTCCATAATTGATGTTATGTGTAGAAGTACTGATAAAAGTATCATTCATAGACAGTTGTTTTACGAGTTTTTTTACAAAGAAGTTTTGCATATCGAAGTAACTGACCTTTATTTTGGCATGGTGTTTATGACATTTCAAGATCATGTAATTTTATCGTCTAAATGACTTTGTGTCTATGACTTGAGGTAGGAAGGGACCCAGAACAGTCTCTTTCCACAAAGCAAAACTTGGTTTCGTGTGTTTAATTTCACAGCCCTTGCGAGGGTGCATAGTAGGTGGGCAAAAACTAGAGTACTGGGCTGGGGGATGGGAGGTCAGAGCAGATTTTGCTTTCTCACTTTTTTCACTGTCTGAATTTTTATACGTTAAGTTTTAAATGCTAAAAGGACCACGGCTTATACCAATTCTTCAACAAAGTGAATCACAATGACTAGTTTTATTGTAGGTTGGATATATTCAGCTTCACATGAGCTGGGAACTTCAGGGGCCAAAATAAGGACAGAAACCATTACTAATAAGCTTATAACAGTAGCTCTATTTCGAGGGATTTATATAATGGCTTGGTGCACTGATGAAATTTTGGGGATTAGGAAACCCAGATAGATGATAGATAAATTGCCTCTCATAGAAATGCAATGATTTGTAATTTGTTATTTTTTTGCCAAAAAAATGTATTGCAATTAAAAAAAAAGACATAGTCCAAGATAAGCCTTGAACAGCCTTTTCTCTGGTACCACCAATGAAGTTTTAGTACTGCATGTAAGGATTTTGCTGAAGTGGAACTAGCAGAGCTCAAGTTAAAGAAAGTATTGAAGAGATAATATATCTTGTACTCCACAAAAGTATATGTTGTAGGTAATCATTAGATTAAACCCACCAAGGCAACTCTGAGTACCCACACAACATATTTTGATGAAGAACTGTAGACATTTCTTCCAAATTTTCATCAAATACTCCTTGCTACCTTGAGCCCTGATAAGTCTGTTAAACTAAACTACATTAGGCTGTCTATTTTATTGATATGTTATCCTTCCCCAGCACAAATGGCCCTTATGACTAAATGTGGTTGGTCTCAAAACTACAGTCTAGAATGTAATGTCTAGATTTTTCTCAATATAGTATCATAGTCATATGGACCACCTCGTGAGAATACCAACATAGTGGTGTGAACAACCAGCCTAAGCTCATATCAGCCGGTGCATCTGCAGTCTAGTCAGAACCTTGGCTGTTTGCAAGAGCCTTCTTGTTTGTTTGTGTTGAGGTTTTACGGCCCAGTCAACCCATTTAGGTCATGTCGAGGGCGGTCAGTTTACCTAACCATACGTTTACTGGACAGGTTTAGTCCTCTAAGCGGTTAACAAGTATTGTGCAGTTTCTTTCTTCAGAAACTAGCAACTGCCCTTCTTGAATCAGCGGAAGGGAGAGAATGACCGTACAAAATATTTCACGATCAAACTCTACGAAAGAATGTTGCCGACCTCGGCGGGGGTCGAACCCGCGACCTCCTGGTTTCCAGTCGGACGCGCATCCAACTGAGCCACCGAGGCCGGCACAATAGCCTTTTAATAGCATCACTGTGTTCTCTTACCAGACTATGTCATTACACAGGCTGATCCGAGACTTCGCTTCGCTTGTGGCAATGCTTCTCTTTTAGAAATCCCACAAAGTGGCTCACTGTAGTTTCTGAACCAACACTACAAGTTCATGTGAAATTGTTCCTGACGCTGAAAAGCATGGCAAATGCATATCAGGAGTCTCACTTCTATACAAATCGTAGATCGTTTTTATTGCACAAGTGTCTGTGTAGGTGGAGGTCTCTCCACTGCCAAGATTTTGGAGATTCATCTTGGATCATCTGGTTCCAGCTGTCTTTTTCTTTTCATCCAAATTCTATGTTCCAGTCGCATTGTCAGCGCTTTAATAAAGAGAGGCCTGACATGTACTGACCATCTCGTATCTATTCATTGAAACATCTGTAGTAGTTAGAGAAAGAGTGAAAAAAATAAAAATCGGCTTAAACAAGGTGCTCTGTGCTCAATACAGGATAGCCACCTTAATCAGAAACGAATTTATCTGACTTTTCTGACTTTTCACTCATTTACCCAGACAAAGCAGTTAAATCTAACAGACTTTTGCCCATCTTGCAATTGATAAAAGAATAATTTTATTTAAGTTCATAAAATACGCTGCCCTAATTGTTCAAATAAAAAATAAAATGTTTTATAAATTTTGGGCATACATTTTCTAAAATGAACATTTATTTTAAAATAATGCTGAACTAGAAACAGTAACAAAATTTTAAGTCACTCAAAATGGATAAAAAATGGAAATATCCCGACTTTTTCCTACCTTTCTTGGCATGTAAAATTTCCCTGATCGGTTTGCAAAGTTCCCTGGCTTTCCTTGACCTTGGGGAAAACTAAAATTTCCCTTATGTTTCCCTCACCAGTGGCCACCTTGCAAAAACTGCTTCATTCCTACTAATTTTGAGATGTGCGTGTTTGATAAAGTAATTGTCAAGGCAGCTGCTCTATTTCGTCTGTCAGTACCTTGAATTTTCATTGTTTTCGTTGTGAAACAAACTTGCATAAAAGCTGCATCAGGAGAGTTGACATTTGCTGCTTAGTCTGACAAGAGACTAATAGCTCATCACTGCATTACATTGGAATGTTTTGCTAAGTAATTAAATGTAAGGCATTTCACTTTTCAAGTACAGTACCAGCGTGCATTTACTAGCTCGAAAGTAAAACAGTTTCACAGCATTACAATGGTTTTGGGATTGCAGAGTTTGTAGTGCAATCTCTTGGGGGTGGAGGGAGAGGGGGGAGGGGGGCAGGAGCGGGCGGGGGATGGGTAACTTCCTATATATGGCATGGTATGGATGTGCGTGCCGAACGGCCCCCTTTTTTAGCGCTGCCAAGTATATGATTGGCCCCTTTTCTTCAGTCTTCAGCAAAAAGTATATGATTGGCCCCATTTTTTCTGGATTAGTATATAAAAAGGCCCCACTTTTCTGATGTATCGTAGTACATGCACAAATTTTTCATTCAGAGATTTTTCCAGACTACTTGTTCTCTTGGTATTCAATGAACTGACTGCTATATTTGTTTAACTACCAGCAATAAATGGGTTCAAAAAATTAAAGGGCAGTATATGAATGGGTCAACATTTCAGACGATCTAGTATATGAATGGGTCCGTTTTTTCAAAGGCCAGGTATATGATTGGGGTAGGTTTCGAAATACTGGCTCGAACACCCGTACCAAAATTACCCACAGTTACCCCCCCTCACCCTCGCCCCCCCCCCCCCCGTCCCCCCCCCGCCCCCCATGAGAGTGCAATATTTTACCGTTGTACTGCTAAATGATTTGCCATGCTCACTTCAAACTATCAACAATCTGATAAATAATCCAATTGATTGACTAGTAAAATAACTAAACATTACGAAAACATACCTATTGAAATATACTGAAAATTTTATCACCGAAAAATGAAAATTTTCTGTTTAAAAAATCTGATATATTTCGTATTTCTGCTCAAAACATAGATTGTGGATACTCGTTGGAACCGCCTCGATGAGGCGGTTCCAACGAGTACCCACAATCTATGTTTTTGAGCAGAAATAAGAAAAATAATGTATACCCCTGTGAACCCCAGTTTTATTATATAAAAGTGGGGTTTAAGGGGGTCAAAATTATATAGGCATGTTTTCGTGATGAATTAACTTAAACGTTTGCATATGATATGCATGTGGATTTATTGATAAATACTGATATTACTGGTAACCCGTTTTTTTTTCTTGTTTTTTTTTTTTTTTTTTTTTTTTTTTTTTTCGTGGCGTTGGTTTTCTTACTTGCATAATGTGAATGAAGGATGGGAATTTCAAACAGAAGCCATGTAAAATGTAAAAATAATAGAAGCTACGAAAGGATTATTGTTTGTGGCATTTTGAACTGACCATATACAGAGCAGACAGTGAGCACAGCCTCACATACATCTGACCATAGCAATCATATTCATATGATTGGAGGGGAAGAAAAATGTACAAATATCCAGGGTAATAAGGGTGGTAAGAATGAGGATGCTGATTCTTTCTCACACAATACAAGTCATTCCAAGTTTTTGTATCAAATTTCAAACTCTCAGGTAGAGTTGCTTCTGAGAAATATTTGACAGAGCAAAAAGTTCACACACAAAACAAACATTGTGTTAGGGATAAGACAAAAACCATTTTCCCCTTCTTTGTCCTATACACTTAAAGGCTTCATATTCCTCAAATATATATATATATATATATATATATATATATATATATATATATATATATATATATATATATATATATATATATATATATATATATATATATATATATATATATATATATATATATATATATATAACTGGATCAAAACTGAAATGAGTTTTATCGTATTTCTGAATTCATTAGCAACATTAAATACGATCAAAATACGAAATATGATAAAAAAAAGTTCATTTTTGATCGAGTTCAAGAACGAGAGACTTACTGAAATTTTACAGGCTGTCAAGTGCCACATTTTATGATTGTATTAATATCATATGTCTATTTATCAATTCCCCGCCGTCAGTTCGTCTGTCCGTCTGTCCGTTCGCCTGTCCTTCC